>JAVQJG010240756.1:0-19935 GCA_036024015.1 Craterocephalus amniculus | reverse complement strand
TAGATAGATAGATAGATAGATAGATAGATAGATAGATAGATAGATAGATAGATAGATACAATTTTCTTTTTTTTGCTGTGAGTGCCATACGTACGTCTGACAGTGAAAAGCAGTCCATTATGCATTTACCTGAGATCCCTTTGAAAGCGCAGCAAGGCTGTTCTGGTCAAATTAAATCCAAGATTTTTTAAAAGCACAATGTCATCTGTCAAATCCACCTTTCACTTAAGTTAAAAATGGCTGTGCTGTGACTTTGGCAATAATTACTGTACATGTAAATTGGTCACTTAGAGAAAAAGCTGCAAGTGGCAGAAGGTCTCTTCTGCTTTCCTTCTTCTGTCCAATGGCAACACAGCTGTGAAGAAAACCTGCAAGTGAATCAGAAGTAAATACTTCTATGTAGATTTGTTCCCTTTTTAATGAAAAAGATGCTTCAAATGTACAGTAGCACATGTGAGCTTAAGTCTAATTAGCTACTACATCTTGTGAGTGGGAAGCACTATGTGTGTGTGAATCATATGCTTGTTTTGTTTTTTGTGTTGAATATACTGTTAATGAACAGCAAGTATGCTTTACTGTTAGTACTTTAGAATTAAACAGTACCCATGCATTCAAAAGTTCAGAGAGAACATTAGAATTAAGTAAACCTTCAAACAAGAAGCCAAATGTCTAACTTTCTGTCAATAATATATATCCATGCCCTCCCCAGAAGACCAGTGTCCTTGGAAAACTGGGGTAAACATTTTTCCCCATTTTTTAAAGAAAGTAGCCCAGAAAAACACAATTTTATAAACATAGACGTGAAAATGAATCTATATCACTTACTGCAAAAATCCATCAGTAGTATTTGCTTGTCACAATTTGTAATACATGATCCCAAAGTCACAAAAATTCACATCAATATGGACCCTAGCACCACAAACAAAGGTCCCACTCGCTAGTTTGACATCTTATTCTGAAATTGTTCCTGCATCTTTGGCAGTGGGTGTCTCATCCCTAATTCAAAGTTAATTATTCCATCACAGATTATGTTATTAATTAGCAATATAGTCAGTATGATAATTAAAAAATTAAAAACCTTTTCAAATGATCAAAACTATTTGCTTTTATACGATAGGATTATGTATTTTTATGAATATTTCATTAAGCTTATTTGTAACTGACAAGCCTTTACACTTTATTAAATTATCCTAATATTCCTGCTATTGCTTGAGGCAGTTTTTTATTGAACGTAGCAATGTAATTTACTCCTCTCTGATTTTACTTCAATGATCTCTCATGGTCTTTATTTGAAGTTCTGTTCTTTACGTTTCAATAAGATGAGTAAATGAGAACATTTATCAAACTTTACAGACACAATACCAAAGTGGTATTGCAATACATTAATTAAACTAATAGATCATCTACAAATTCAGTATGTATCTCAGTTTTATGTTACGCTGCGATGTTCCCACTGGCTGCATTTCAATCGCACCAGACAAGTACTCTGCAAAATCCCTTTATGAATATGGCAGCAGGTTAAAAGCTATTTGAAAGCCATTGAATCATTGTTACACTTATATGTTGTCACACATGAAGCGCTTTATTCCTAAATCAGTCTTTACTTCAGTGGCCAGTGAATAAATGTGTGTATGTGTGTATGTATGGGTGCAGCTTAGCTTGTATAGTATTGCAGAGTAATCTCCCACTATCAGCAATGGGACAAGGGCAATTGAACCCTTGCACTTTATGTTTAAATGCTCATTTATGCATCAAATGTACCTTCGGAAGATAATAAGACGCCATAATAAAATTTTATGAAAATGCATTACAGAGGAGGAAAGCTAGTGCATGTAAACCCTTACCCTCATCTCATCCCCGAACAAATCCTTTTCAAGCAGCTACTGTATGTTGCAAGGTCCATAAAACTTCTCCATATGAATATTTAATGTGCAACTCATGTAATGCAAATTCTACTTTGTTTTATTTTCCCTCTGCATAGTCCATTATTGTGCCAAGTGCTACGACAGATCTCTGTGAGGGTTGAGCGTCCAAAGGCTTTGCGCACACAGTGCAATTACCACTGAGACATGCCTAGGCCCAGTGCAGTACGATTGCAGACTCCGGATTTTATGCATGGTTTAGAAATGCCTGAATTGGTTTGAAGTTAACATAGAATTCATGTATTAAACATTGTGTAAATGCTTTTTGGGATGCGGAGGACTGAATAGAGATTTCTGCTGTGTACATAAAGATTCACATGCATTCAGGTCAGAGGTTATAAAAGTAGAAATCACAAAATCACTCCTCAACTGGGCTTCTACAGCTCAATTTTTTATTATTTTTTTTCCAGGAATCAAAGTAGCAGCGAAAAAAAAATCATTAATGTTACATGTGGGTTGTGAAGGTCACATTAATTTAAACAATAGTTTGACATTTTGAAAAATAAGGTTTTATATAAAATCAATATTACTCTCATGGTTGCTTGTTAAGTGAGTGGCCAAAGTCAGGAGACTTGGAAGGTCAGAGGATCTTTTACAAAATTGACATCTCTAAAGTTAACTAATTAACATTTTATTTTGTTTTAGTCTGTCATTTGCTTTTTACAAGGGCAGATTTCTGGACAACATGGGAGCAAAGGTTATTTATCATTTCTTCACAAGTTGCCCAGCTACTTGGTGGTGACAGTAAAACTCAGATTTTTGCCAGATTTTGTAGAAAATTAAATACAGTGTGATTTTTTTCTCTTCCCTTGTGTCTCTGATAAGGGGTGTAATTAATGCGCATGAGGAATTCTAAGCAAACACTCATTAAGATTTGAGCTGCCACCTGAAAAGATGCATCGCCATGAAAAAGCTATCCAGCAATGTGTCTGAGGGATTTTTCAAGATGTCAGTCCTTCATGTCCTTCTTTTTTCTTTTTATGTTATTGAAGTTATTTACTGTAAAGAATAAATTTGTCATGACACACTTAAAAATGCTCTTTTTATATGATTATTTTTAGTGGTATTTAGTGTCTGAGCCCTTTGCGGTGTTGCTGACATTTTCATAGGCAGGTAAGTGCAGAGCACAGAACATTATCATTGATATGCAAGCCTGCTATTAAATGCTTTGAAACAGCAGATGGGCAAAATGTTGGATCCAAGTCAGCCCAGGCCCCCGACCCTCCCCTTTTTCAATTTGCCAGCTTTGTCTTGCCAGAGTTGGGAGTGCCAATGATTTTGTCCCTTTCTCCCCCTTGAGGGGGGGTGTCTCTGTATCCAAGGCTGCAAGAGCTTGGCACAGCGATCGATGGAGAGTCAGATGCAGAGGTCAACATGTGTTACCAGCACCCTGCAGCAAGCCACTGCCACATCCAGACCTCTGTCTGCTTTGGCAGAAGAAGAAGACATCAGAAACAGGGAGGGGGAAGGGTATAAGAGCTGATTGGATCAACTTTACCTCAGTTAATTTTTACTTTTACAGTGATAAAGAGTTTAAAATGAAGATGCTTTGGGCACTAGATATAAATGCTAACACCAGCATGCTAACGTGTTTATGATCATTTTTACATGCAATCAAATCATTGATGATATATGCCTATTGTTAGAATCAGATCTGATCTTGACTGATCAGAAGCAGCCCAGATGTGTTCTAAAAACACAAACAGAAGTTTGTGACACCGGAAATTTTTTTACCACCTCTGGAGATGTGGTTTTGTCTTCCATGTGGATATAAAGGTAACTGTGAACAATTAAGTCTCAAAAACCTTTATGTAAGTGCCTCAAATATACCGTTTGGCTTAGAAAAAAAAAAAAAAAGAGTGGGTATAGACCATTTCTGATACAAAAGGAAAATATCTCTTTAGATTCAGAAGATGAAGTACTGAAAAACACAGATTAAGTTTAATCTGTATCATTATAAATGCATACTGATGTGTATGCATTAGAATTGTGGGTGTGTTTTCTCACAAGTCATCTCTTCATCAAACTGTCATATGGACAAATGCTTTCTAAAACACCCAAACTTAAATAAATCCAGTATATCTATGTAAATTGCCTAATGTTATAATGATAAATTCTTTAATTGTATAATTAATCAACATTTCAATGAATAAACTTGCAGGAAGAAGACATCCACGAAATATCTTCATTTTTTTCTCCAAGACCAGACAAGGCAAACACTCTATGACATCACTGTTTAATAGTTTGGGACCTCCCTTGAGGCTAAACCCAGACCATGACTTTACATAAATATTAGTATGCATTTATCACTGCATTGGTACTCCCAATATCTTCCAGCACTAAGGAACAAATAGGTATGTCTGCTGTATAATATCAACAGTGATGTACATTTGTGTGTGTGCCTGCTTGTGTTTGACAAGGAGGAAGCTTGATATGGGAAACAGTAGCACCACATTTGAAATGGGATACATGCGAGTTTGCTATTCACATCACAGCCCCTTGCAGAGCTGGGATAAATGACATTTGAAAAGCATGTTGCAAAGCCATATTTGTTCCTAGGCTGTCTGCCCATGATAATGAGAATCTTTTGTTGTTTAACTGGTCTTTTTTGATGTTGGCAAAGATTTAGGAACAACCTTATTGAAGTTCCTCTCAGCTGCCCTCAAAACTGATTTAAAGCAAAATAATATTTAAAAAAAAACAAAAAACATTTGTAGTCCATTCCAATTATGCGTAAAGCAAGTACAAAAAAAGATGAATGCTATTTGAAGTATTTGAAGTCATTAGTGTAATGATTTAATTATTTATGAGTGCCTAGGCATATCTTAGTATGGGAAAGCTTTCAAGATATTATTGAAATGAAATGCAAATGAATTTTCTCTCTGTGCATGAAACGCCTGGAAAATGGTCAGCTCTTTTTGTCTCAACGAGGGAAAGAATATAAGGCTTTCTGTACATCTTTGTCCTATTTTCGTCTTTTTTATAAATTATTTTTAGTTCTTTTCCAACATTTCTCATCATACGCAAGCCTGTCAGCACTTTTTCCTACGACTTTTCTTTCTACCAAATACTATAGCTGTGTTTGCCAATGTGTCTCTACATTTTGTCTGCACTGCCCAATGAAGATTTAACCAAAAGTACAATAAAACAAACAGAGCTAGTTGGACAGACATGAGGCTCAGCACTGTCAACATACAAGAGAAATATGTGTGTTTTTTAATGCAAAAAGAAGGGGCGACTCTATTATGTCGTTTTGAATTTTTTACTCCCTGGCAGAGCCTCATCACTTGGACAGTCTCCACTCTGGGTCATCTCTATGATACCCTTGTTTTTTGTGCTGCTGTTGGGTACTTTTATTCCCAGGAAGATGTTTAACCTGCCAGTCAGCTTGTACACATGCTGATTCCTTGGTTTCCTGTCGAGCATGGGAAATGCTCCTGTGTGCCTGTCTGAGTTCACTCATCTGAAATGAAAGAATTAGAGAGGGGCACTGCCGTGCAAATCACCTGAAGGGAAGAGCCGTGGTCTTGTAACTTTGCCCCGTTTCCTGTGTGAGAGACTGGGATTTTTCCCCAGAATTATTCCTTTCTTTTTTCATTTTAATTTCCTGTATATTTATGTTTGGCTGTTTTTTCTGTGAAAACTAATTTCCACTTCTATAACTTCTATTACTATAAGTCTATAACCTTAAAAAGGTTTTATATTTTTACTAAATTATAGCAGAAAATATCTTGATTTCCACACTGCAAATGGAAAAAAAAAAATCCAAAATGTTTCCAAACTTTAATGTACCACTGCAACTTATTCCAAGTATAGATTAATGGCTTTGTCCATGAATGTGAATCATTTACACCAGTTGTTTGTTACAAATCCATACATGACATGAGCTGATGGAGTGATGCAGAGGTGATTTGTATGTGTGTGGTGGACATGACAAACGGCTTCATTTCAACATTTCTCTGTTGTTGTAGCTCTATATGTGAAAAATGAATCTCCTGAGCACATTTGAGCTTAAGGACAATAACACAGCTTGTTTATACTTGGCTGATTTCCTGCAGCTTGACAGCTTTTCATGGCAGTATCTCATAGCAGTGAACACAATGTTAATCAGTGTCAAGGCTAATATTTAAAAACATCACTGATTTTTATCCTTTTTATTTGCCCCAAGAGGAGAAGTTGGTAAATTTTAGTGTGATTTGAAAGATCTGTGTCATGAAAAAATAATTTTTGTGTAGCTCAAAACTGCATTACTGGGGCCAAATCACAGAATCACTTCTACAATCCTATTTAGACCTGCATTTCCCTAAAATGTTGTGTCCTCACAGTCCTCTAAAAATCTGTCAACATGACATGATTGGCAAGCTGTCAGCATCATCAGCATCATCAGTATCGCAACAATGCTCTACAGACACATGACATAAACAACACATAATGTTCAATAAAGATCTTGCCAGCAGATCTCCGGACTATCTCTGCATCCAGGACATCCACAAATTAATCATGGGAACCCGGGAACACTTGATTATAAAGTGGAGGAAAAGGTCAGGCCATTCATCACCCACATACCTGTTCATTACACCAACACCAGTGGAAACTGTGACAAATGAACCCTTCTCCCTTTAATGGACCTGGCATTCTGGTATTCTCAGTGCACTATCCGATGCAACATAGAGTCAACAAGCTCCAGTCATTCTCTGATAGAAAGCTGGAAACACAGGCGGCTGCTTTGGCCAAGTTCTGGCAATTAACAAGCACCTGCTAACAAGGAAGGATGTGTAATGGATGAGGATGTGGGAGGATATGGATGGATGAGAGGACCGGCATGATGTGTTGTGCAGCTTCATAGTAGAGGCTTTGTGGAAGGTGAGGCAATCTGCTGCTCCTTTGAGTTTCCTTTTCATTTGTCTTGATGTCCATCCTTGTCCAATTGTAATTACATGTGTGTCTGTTCCATCCGTTCTGTCAGTATGCTTATTTTCAGACCTTGTTTTGGGTCTGACAATTACAGAAGCACAAGTCCTATTTTATTTCTGGCAGCTAATCACGCTGTCCCCACAAACTGAATGGTATCAGTAAAGCAATATGGTGGTGCCGTCTCTCCTGGGACCATGCATTTTTCCTCTTATTCTGTTGACAGCACTCTTTGATCCTTGTCTGAGCCCCAAACATGGAGGTGACCCCCAACAGCGGCGCTAATTACTGTACCACTTAACCAAAATGACAAATGAACAAAAGTTTCAAAACCACCGGCTGCTCGCAGCCTCTGTGCTGCTCCACCGCTTTTTTATACGCTCCCCATTACAGCCCCAGAATTCCACTCTCTTTCTTCCTGCCACACACACACAAATAATAAAAGTTTTTGAGCAGGAAGTTATTGGAAGATGGTAAGTAAAGACTGTGACAGGTGTACACACAGCTTGTGGGGAGACAAAGTAAGATACAGCAGAAAAGGCAAGGAGAGGGGAGGCAGGATGAGCGACTGGTAGCTTGTCAGGAAGCAGGCAGCCATGTCCGTAGCAGCGGGGTCGTGTGCCGAACACTAATTACATTGATGAATGCCGTGGGCTGCGTGTCCCACTCCCAGCGATTTACAGCCTCAGTGACCCTCACTACAACCATACGTGAAGGACAAAGTATGCTGGGTACAGGGAAAGCCAGAAGAGAGGGGGGGGACAGAAACCCTTCCTCTTGAGAAAAAAAAAAAAAGATGTGATGCTTGTTGACATTACCTGCCTGTATTATCACCATTTCATGGCGGCCCACAAAGCTAATTGAATCTGCGCTTCCACCCTGCACTGAATCCTCTTTACTGCTGGCACAGTCACCCTCATTACATTTTTTTTTTTTTTTGTAACATCACACTTCAAATTTGACATATGAGTCAAACACACATGCGCCAGCACACAGCAGATGAACACATTTGCACAGCCTCATTTCCACTGCGGCTCGAGCTAACAAAAAAACCTACATTATACATGCTGGGTGTGTGTGTGTGGGTGTGTGTGTGTGTGTGTGTGTGTGTATTAGAAAAATGGGGAGGGGACGGGGTTCTCGCAAGGGATAAATTCAAGCCTTTTGCTTGCATCGTGTAAGGGATGAGACCGGGAACACGGTGGATTTGTGTGCATGTGATTACATGTGTTGAGGGTGAGAAATAGAATGAGAGAGGAACAAAATGTGGCGCTGAGAATGAAAAAAAAAAGATAAGAAAAGGAAGAACAGTAATGCTCATATGTGTGTGCTTGCTCATTTCTTCGGGTTCGTATACCTTTTGTATGGCAGAGTGAGAGGCTGTCCTGTGATTGATTCTCCCTACATTTTCCATCGTACGCATCATCAAAGGGAGACATGTTTATCTCCAATACAATTAAGAGGGCTCAGCTTTGACACTACTGTAATCTAACAGACCAGGGGAGAAGAAATGAGGACGTCAGTGCCGGTTGCTGCATCTGCACTTTTATCTATTGCCCTTTTCCCTTCTTGTCAGTTTTTTTTTTTTTTGTGTGTGTGAGTGTGAAGGATGTGTGTACAAAATGGGCTGGATAGCAGCTTTAACTTATCAGTCATCTAGTGTCTGTTCTGTGCAGTTCTTGGTGGAAAACCAGGGTGAAAAGTCAAACATGTCACATTATTTATAGTATAATAAAGGAAATGATCCAGTGATGATTTTTTTGTGTGCTTTAGCCTACATAAAACATTAAAAGCATAAAACACAGTGCAAATATGAAAAGTGGTATCATATCAGCACAAGTGTCTGATTGAGCCACATGAGTGTGATAACCCTCTGCTTTCAGCTTTAGTTTGACTACAGTGGAAGTTCAGACTTTTCAAAAATGAACTTTCTGATTGGAACTTTTCGTACTGGAAGGGTCTTCAATAGCTGATGAGACCCAGATTTCCCATGAACAAAATTACGTTCATAAAATGTTATCTCTGAAAATGGTCACATACAGTATTTGGATAATTGTCTTTCTAAGATGGAAGACCAAGTTGACAGCAGCTCATTAATACTTGACTTCTTGGCAGTCTTTCTTGAGGGCCCAGGCGATTGGTCAATGGGAAAATTGCTTATTGGTAGTATTTCCTATCCATAAAAAATCTAAAAAGAAGATGTGACGTACAAGGCACCCTCACATTAAAGCATATCCTTTAGCTCACTGTACAAAATGAACCCCTTTGCTGGATTGGGGGTGATTTTAAACTGACTTCTTTATATCAGTGTGAGGCAGCATCTATTCTCAAGGACATCAGGGTAGGATCTCATCCTACTCTAGGCTGAAAGGGACCACGGTTTGAGGTAAGCATTACTTACTGAGAAAAATTGTTTATTATGTTTGGATGACCGTAACAGGACTGAGGGAGAACTGCTAACTGCTGTGCAGACGGGCAAAATTGATCCGTCACATGTCTTTCTATCACACTGTCTGTGCTCCAGTTGGCTTCCCAGCCTTTTTGTGAGGCACCTAAGTTGGTAAATGTGAGTTTCTGAAATGAAAGTTTTTCCTAAAATGAACTTCTTTAAAGCCATCTGACTTCGAGCTAGTGTCAACTGAACCTTTTCCCCGTTAAAACTAAATCAAAATGTGTGTTAAAAAATAAAAATAAAAAGTTGGGGGTGGGGCTTTATGTTAACTTTTATAATATCAACCACCAACAACAGGCTGGCACGATAAATGCGTTGACCAGTTTGATGATTGATAAATAATGCTGTATTGAGCTCTACACAACTAAAAGACAAAAAAAAAAGTCCCGGAGGACTTCATTTAGATGAGAAAATAAATCAATTTAAATTGCAATCTTGTATGTGCTATAAATAAAATTGCCTTGCCTCAAGCAGCACAGACTGCAGTGTTCAATTTACAAGCCAGTATCACAAAGGGCTTTGTGTGAAAAGTGGAGGTGCATCGGAGGGAAGGGGGGGTTAAATCTTTTGCCATTGGAATGCTGAAGTAAACATGATCAATAAAATAACAATCCAGACAATCATCTGAGTGCTCATTAAATGTCACGTTTCTCTTTCAGAAATGTTTCCCTCTGACAGAAAGTGTGGAGGTTTCTTCGAAAACATCTCAATGAATATTGATTAGAAGTTTCATGTAAGTGGTCGGTTTAGATTGACATGGGTCAGGGTCAAGAAGAAAAAAAGCAACGATGCCTAAATGACCTTAAAAAGTATTTTTTATGGTATTTTAGATTACAAATTTTTGGGAGTTCTCACTCTTAATCAACTGCCTAACACATTTTTACCTGTACTGTCTTTGGCTGTGCTGGCAGGACAACTCACTGGTCATATTAAATGTATGAGTTCATTTATTAACATGGGCTGAGATGCAGCTGTCTTTCTGCTCTACCAAAAGAAATAACAGAGAGAAATCCAAATAACTGCAGATTCTGTCAGCATAAAGAGTGTTATATAAAAAATCTCCATAGTGCTAAAGAGGACATACACATCTGATGAATTCAGTTTCTTATTTCACCAAGAGCAGCAGGCTGCTTAAGAACAGATTCCGAATCTATTTTGTCTCTTTGCAGAGGAAAATCCTGCGGCAGGAGGAGACTGTATCCCTCATTCACTGACCAAGCAAGAAATGAAGTTAACGCTTCAAAATCATCCCCACGATGACGTCCTTGCATGGTCTTTTCCCCAGCTGTTCCTCTTGTAACGGCCAGAATCATAATGATTAATGAGACAGCTGCTCCACTTTGGCAAAGAGAAAGACATGTAAAATAACAGTAATTAATGTACCTAATTAATACCACAAATGTCGATGAGTAAATCATCCACAATAAGTCTAATCGGAACGATTATTTGCGGTTTTAAAGGCAGATGGAGGAAATGTTTTGGGTCTGCTAATATATGATTAAACAGCATAGCTCGACGGTCTAAGTGTGTATACACACTTTGCATGGTATGCTGCTCACGAAATAACTTAAATAGACAGAAGGAAATCTGCTCAGCAATGCGTTGACAGCGCTACGCATATTAATGTTGCCTGTGCTTCTGCAATGCAATTTCTGAGAAGCGGTTTGGAGCGCTCAGCACTGCTGTTACCAGAACAAAACACTGTCTTGTTTGTTGCTCAGGTGTGAAAGCAAAAATGATTACTGGAGATGCGTCGTTTATTTCCTACCTAGAGGTGAAATGCAGGCAGCACTCGGTCTTCCAGAGTCACACACATTAAAGGTTGTCGTCCCACTTGTAAAATAACTTCACAGTAAAGTTAAAATGTAATAAATTACCGGTGATTGTGGACTAAAATGTTTATTCTAAGCCCGTTCAGGTTGGCATGGCGCTCGGCCCAACCTCCCCATCTTACACACATTAAATTTGGCTCATCATCCTCCTCTCATCTTTCCTTCTCCTCAGCCAACACACAAGTTCAGTAAGGGAAGGCCTGTTGCTAGGCAACAGCGCAGAGTGTATGATTAAAACTTTTCCAATCTATCACCTGAGATACTGATACGGCTCCTTTCCTCTGATGCTCTGTGGAGCAGCTGGGAAGTGAACAGCAACTCCATACATTGCAAATCTGCGTTTGCTGTGAAATTCATCATTTAGTTTCCATCTAACTGGGCTACTATGTCTTTAACCAGCAGATCTTTCCCCTTTTTTAAACCACTCTTTAGACTTACAGCTAACTATCTGGATTCATTTTGGGATTTGGGAAATATTTGGTGATATGAGTATCAAACATTTGCTGTCATTTAGTCAGTCTGGGCTTTTGTTCCTTGTGATCTGACTCCAGATAAAAGGGATGTTGGGTCACAAGACTAAATAAAAAGGATGTACAAGAACCTCAATCATGTCCTCTCTGTTTAATAACAAGAGTTGCACTGATAGAGGAGTTACATCTTGGTTTCATCATTGTGATCGCATTAAAACAAGCCACCCTACAAACACACACATACACACACACACAGGATTCAGAAGGTTGAGTGAGAAGTTTTTAAATATATTTTGATATGGAATAACCGCAATAAAGAGAGTAAGACAAGGACATGTGTGTTTGTGCATGTGAGAGTCAAAAAGTGCCAGATTCATGGATGATGAGCAAAGTCGCATCACCTTAAAGGAATACTTCACCCTCAGAATGATGTGCCTTCATTTTTTACTCACCCTCATGCTGAGTAACACTGGAACACTTTTTGGATTTTTATCATGCAGCTGGAGATGTGGGGAGGTTTGGAAGCCGCAGCAGACCAAACCATCCGGGAGCGCTTACAGCCCCTATTCCAATGCAAGTGAACATTTTTCTTTCTGTGTTTCTTTCTTCCTTCAACCCCTCTCGTGTTTGTCCACAGCTCGGTTGCTTAGCACAATGTAAACAACATATTTCTTCTTCTTCTACGCTTGTATCAGTGGACACTTGGACTACATTGGACGAACAGTATGGAGGAATATTGCCAAGTTTTTGTGGACTTTTATGGACCTTTTTGCTTGGTTGCCGTTCAACATCACTGTAACAGAATTTATGACTTTTCATTTATTTATTATCATATTTATTTATTTTATTATGACATTTCTGGCTACATGATAAATATTAAAAAAATGTTCCAGGGTGTTAATCAGCATGAGGGTAAATATAAGTAAAGGCACATCATTCTGAGGGTGAAGTATTCCTTTAACAGTTTGGCACCTGCTATAAAGTGATTTATGATATATTTATGTATTGTGTGTGTGCGTACATATGTTACAAGCGTGTTGAAATGTACAGCGTGTGCATGCTTGTGTGTATGACTCTGTGATTCATCCACACGCTTCCCTCTGGCATCCATGGCATCCCAGCAGGCAGGGAATCTAATCTACAGGCCAAAGATGATTAGATGGTGGCACACAGGAAAGATGAGACGAAAACTCGGATGAGATGTTGAGTGAAAAAAAAGTGGGGAGTTAGAATGGTCGGTAGAAATGAGAGACATTTTGTGGCTTTAGGCGACAGGATGAAAAAAGTCCCAGATTTGAGTGAGGAAGGAGACACAGGGGAGGTTTGACAGTGGTCACTATAATAAAAGAGAATATGAGAAAAGGAAAGCAGAGGACAGATATGTGCAGTGTTTGTAAAAACAAGCTCTGCGCCCCCTGGTTGAATATATTTCATGTTACGGGTAACACAGATAACACCTTTAAAGCTTTCAAATTGGAAAATCATTGACACATTCTAATAAAATGACATTGAACAGATAAATATTTGTAAAAAAACTGCTAAAATTCTTATTATTATTATTATTATTATAAATAATCAATTTCCGTGAAATTAAAATCTAACCATTGCCATTGTCATGTTTTTACTCTGCTTTGTAACCTCCAGCGTACCACTGATGCGCCATACAAACTCTGCCAGGCTGTTCACACTTTCGCTTTTCAGTTATGGCTTTTACTGTTTATAGGACCTGTAATTTGATTTTTCTTTTTTTTCAACAACTCCCTCCATACTTCAACAAAGGTTTACCAGATCTTCTTTGCTTATTCCACGCAGTAAATTTGATCTGTAAGAACAGATAGAGGGTAACTGCTGATACATAGAGAGAAAATATAGAAAACCAGCTGTTAAAATAAAAAACACAGAATTTTCTCACCTTTTTTAAACATTTATCCAGACATTAAAAGTCTCAGAGGGTAAGAATCCCTAAGCAGGCTGATTATATCTTGGAGACCCAAATGTGAACTGGCCCCTCACAGATGCCTCCCTGTTCTGCATGAAGGAATTTTCTGCATCTAGGATTGTGTTCTAGCATACTGACACATACAGAATGACGCGTTCCAAAATTATGTACAACAAATCAATTCAATGGACTAGTACATCCATCCATCCATTTTCTGAACCGCTTAATCCAATTGGGTCGTGGGTGTGCTGGAGCCTATCCCAGCTGTCAACGGGCGAGAGGCGGGGTACACCTTGGACAGGTCGCCGGGGTACACCTTGGACAGGTCGCCAGTCTGTCGCAGGGCCAACATGGAGAGACAGACAACCACTCACACACACACTCACACCTAGGGAGAATTTTTCAAAGTGACCAATTAACCTCACATGCATTTGGACAGTGGGAGGAAGCCGGAGTACCTGGTGAGAACCCACGCATGCAAACTCCACGCAGGAAGGCTGGAATCCTGACCAACTTGGGACTTGAACCTGCGGCCTTCTCACTGTGAGGCCGCAGTGCTAACCACTACACCACCGGGCAGCCCTGGACTAGTACACGCACTGTTAATAAATTGCTATGTTCATGAACAACACAGAGAGCCTCACGCAGAAGCCAAAAAAGCGGCATTTTCATTGGCAAATGCACAATGTTTAATATGTCCTCAGGGATCTTCAACATCCTTAAATAACCTTACAATTAGTAATTTATAAAGTGATTTGTATGTGACTATCATACATAAGACAGAACACCTTTAATTCAGTGAACAGTACAAATTCCTACTTATATATTGTCATATAAACTATATGCAGTTTTAAATAAAGGGGACAACATGACTATAGGGATATAAAAACCACTAAGTTTTAAAGGAGAAATATTAATTACACTCTTCTAGCATATCACAAACAAAATTCTAATTTTTGCCTATAAAAGGTTTAAATTAAATTTGATAGGTGAATTCAGAAGACAAAATTGGTGATATAACATTGATTGCCTTTGTATACCTGCCTCATAGTTCTTAAGATGGTTGTGCTGCATCTGTCGTTGCAACTTCATTCTTTTGGTCAGAAATTCACCATTTTGTTCATCTCCCTGAATGAAATGGAATTCATTCTCTGCTGAGTTAATCTCTCAGGACACATTCAGACAACAGTAAAGGCATAGGGCGACACAGACCTTGTGCTTGTTTTTGGTTTCCGCTCAGGGAGGCAGCTCTGGAAAGCAGGACAGGGAAGCCCTCTCCAACACAAGAAGCTACAAGGTGAAAAAAAAGGGAGTGAATGGCGTCAGAGCTATGTCTACAATCAATTTTTTATTCTGTGTTCTCACTTGTGGTCTCTGTCTGGGTTCAGCCAGGGAAGCAAAATCAACATCCAGAAATAGCCTAAGGGCAAACATGGAAGGAAAAGTTAAACTCCCATTACTGTATTTATACAGGAAGAAGTATGGCAAGAAATTTTTGTTTCACTTTTACATGACACAGGGACACCTTTTTGAAAGGTGAACTCAGTGGCAGATCTAGAGAATTTTACATGGGGTGGCAAAGGAGGGGCAAGAGGTCATGACAGGGTGGCATTACTTGATTAACATGGAGCCCATATTAGCCTATCAAATTGTGTATTTGTTTGTGTTGAGGACCCCCTTAAAAACGAGATGTTTCATCTCAAGGGATTAACCTCGTAGTAAGAACAATAAATCTTCTCAAATGTTCAACCAACATAAAATGTTTCATAATAACACACCAGGTTTTCTGATCAGCCTTGATCAGAATGAATTTTCAGTTTGATCAACCTTTTCCCATCAAAAAGAAATATTAGGCATATCTGCACTCATCTTGATGCTTTCTGTGATGTATGTTATTTCTGCTCATGCTTAAACCACATGGGAGTTAGATTATGTGATGAGTTTCAGCACAACTGAACTGTGGATGATACAACATTTTAATGGAGTTACACATTATTGATCATCTCAAGTTCAGCAGATGTTTAGATCAAATCCTTTTTGTTGTCTTTTTCTACTTGTGTAATAGTAGTTAAAGCATTACAATCTTATAAATCTTCCTGTCTTCTAAACAAAACTGATCAGATCCCTTTATCCATCTATACATGTCAGCTGGGATTTCTAATCTTCAGGTACAGGACAGATATCAGCATCTCTTTTAGGAAAAACTGAAGATGACCGTTATGGAGCAAAACATCTCACAAGCATCTAAATCTGGAGCTTCTGCAGCACGGAGGCTACCTAGATTGCTCAGATGAATTGACACCCTGTAAATTGGCCCCCAGAGTCATAGTTAAACAGACTTTTTGCTTGCTGTTATTGTAGAACCAGATACTGGTTTATTGGTAACATATCGTGTAAAATATATGTATCTAAGAATGATAAACATCAAACTTTTGTCCTTTAAACTCTTGAAAAGTTACTTTTGCTTCGGATGCAAACTGTCAGTCGGGTGACAGAGGAGACATTTCAGGCTTTTAGACAGATGCTGACATAACTGAAAAGTTCCTTGATATTGTGTACTATATCATACTAGAACTGAGATGACAGGTTCCCTGTTTATTTGTATTTGAGCGTCACATCACTGGTTTTTTCCACAAAAAAATGAAACTGTTGGAAATCGCAAGTTGGTTCATCAGATTCCTTCGGGTACTGTGCTGTATAAAGTCTTGAAGACCTGTATGTTGTAATGATTTCATGAGGACTATAAAATTATGTGGATCAATGGCTTACACTGCTGCATTAAACTCTGACTTTTACAAGTATCCAGATAATTTCTTTACGTTACATATAATGGTTCTAATAAGCTATCAACTTGTATGCCATGGAGATTTTTTTCTTCGATATAAAACAGACCAAGGCGACTTAAGGATACCACCCAAAGCCATCAGTGCAGACAAGTTTACTTTTAAGAAATTGTTCATTTAAATCTGTGCCCTAAAACCTATTAAAAATAAAGCTGGTGCTGCAGTTTTTAAGCATGGGGCATTTGACCATTCAGAGACACCATAGAGAAAATGGTGGCACAAACACAGCAGCTAGCCTACCATAAATATGGCTCCATTCATGAAAAGTTCAAGTTCAGAACCTTTATCGTCCCCCGGGGGGAAAATTCTTCTACAACCAGTAGAACAACATGCATAATAAAACAACAAACACATCATATCACAACAGATCATTTAAAAACCGAAGTGCTGCAGAATAAATGCGTCTTTCCGTCTGTTAGTCCTACACATCTGCAACAGGTGCTTGTTTTAGTCTGTCTGTGCAGTTTTTCCACATATCCTCTGTTTCTCTTTATACTACCATGAGGAGAATAAAAAAAGAAAGCTTAACACTCATTTCATATGTCAGTGAAACCATAGAAAAAGTTGTCCTACATAATTTATATTACAGCCACCTTTCCTGAGGTCTATGAGCAGTTGACAGCTCAAGTAGGTGGCATCCATGGTGGAGCAGGAATAACTGGCTTCTAAGGGCTTTCGTTTTTTGATTTTTCTTTTTTGTGTCTGAGTGAGTTCATTTGCACTTGTTTCATTGCTTTTTCTGGGACCTTGCAAAAACCACCAGTAGAACCGAACAGTTATTCAGCGGATTTGTGTTTGAATGGTTGCAACATGTGTAATGCTGTAGTTAGTATGATGAGATCAGAACACCTGCACATTGTTTTTGCACACACTGTGGGAGCTCAGTGGGTTGGCTTTCACACCCGGCCAATAAAATCTACATATTATCAGGTTTTTGCCCAGAACTAATGCAACCACAGTGATGCTGCTGAAAACAATTTGCAGAGAGAGACGCGTCAAAGGCAATCCATGTGTGGGAAAACAAAAGACTTAACTCAATTTCTGCTGTGGAAAAATATTTGCTGGGCCCGGTTTGCAAGAGGGGGTCTTCACTCACACTTGTAAGGGATTTGAGTGGGTGTGTTGCTGCTTTATCCACTCCGGGGATGGCTTGTGGCAGAGTGTGATTGAAGTAGAATGACTGATAGTTTGATTTTAGAAATACCTGAGGAGCAGAGAAAAGCACCATATCCAGTAGGCGTTGCAGCATTTGGGATTGATGTTGTGTGTTGATTCAAGCAGCCTCCTGCAAAAGCAGCTGGCTTGGAGCTTTTTCATTACACTGAGTGTAGTTGATTGCATTTCCTCCACCACTTTCTGAAGTGTCTAAATAGAGCCACCATATACAGTATTCATTGCCTCCCGGCCATTACTCTGTGCTGCTACATAAGTCACCATGAAGCTTGTCAATTTAAGCCAGAAAGAAAAAAAGGAACAGATTTGGACATTTTGGACAAATCATATTTACTTTTTACATTTTGAGCTTCAAATATCTCCCTGTTGAAATATCACGCAATGAAAAGGCCAGCATCTCTTTCATCTCCAGTCTCTGGACTGGACTCAATCTGTTATCAACATTTAGAGGCCAGTGCCAGAGGAGCAAAGAAAAAGACATGTAATCACAATTTAAAGGCAGTAGGGAAATAAAAAAGCCTGTCTCTGCTAATGTTGGGTTTTGGGTCGCGTGAGAGGAGTGTAAACACATTAAATTGTCACTCTCTGAGTTGCTATGCTTAATGAAAAATCAGCTAATGGGGTGTAATAGGCAGCAGAGTAGGAACACGGACAGTGGGAGAGCTGGATGTCCGCTTAACTTTGGAAGTCTGAGTGGCAATTTCAGATGAAAAATTAAAGAATGTCTGACTCTGAACAGGAATACCCATAAGCCTCTTTTTTCTGTCAACTGCCTCCAAATGAATGTGACCCAACATGGGAAGGTTACTTTTGAGATCCTCTGTTCAACTTTAACACTGAAGTATCAAAAAGAAAGGAAGCCCTGTAGCGAGTCCTTGCTTTACAGATTTATGTTTAAGATGCATGGTGTACACTGTTAAAATAAACATGCGTTGTGCTATAAAAAATGCATTAAAAAACAAAGAATATGAAAAATCACAAATACCCTTTTTACATTATGGTCATTGAGAAAGCAGCATTATTCTGCAACACCTATGGAAAAAACTGTAAGAAAGAAATCCTTATTAATCTGAAAGCATACTTAAATATTTGAAACCCTACATTGATATTATTTTAATAATACTGAAAAATGGACATTGACTTGTGGAAAAAAACATTATGATATGCTGTGCACTGAAACACAAAGGCCAATAGGAGGCCCAAGAGTAACAGAGTAGAAAGGTTAATATAAAAGATGCAAATATGCAGCTGATAGATACTCCTTACCATTATTTCATTACAATACTTGGAAATTCTCTAGCTACGGGGATTTCTGGTTCAATACCTTGGATTAGCTGAATTTTATGCTCACCGACTTGAAGATCCCCTAATCTTCATATATGAATGCAGGTTTTACGTCTTATTCATAATTCATCTTCCATCAGCTGTGAAGGAGAAGAGAGGTGATAGTACTGAGCAATCCTCATCAAGAATTAACAATGGGCTCATCTGATCGTGTAGCTGACCTCACAAATCTCATTACCTCCCTTAGATGCCGTTGTTTCCTCACCATCTTGTGGGAAAAAACATGAGAAGTAAATTGGTTAAAAAAAAAAGTATAAAATGATTTGATTACAAGATGAAAGAGTGAGAGGAAGAAAAGCAGCCACGATTTCATGTTTGGTGCATGTGGGGGGCAGTGGCCATGCTGGTAGAACAGGTCATCCACTGACGGGAAGGCTGGTGGTTCTGATACTGCTCCCCCAGTTAACTGGTTGTTGAGTCCTTGGGCAAGACACTTAACTCTCCTTGCCTCCATTTTGGCATTGCTGGTGTATGAATGTTCAATGGCGTTAGTCAAGCCTGCTAGCGTGGACTGGCTGCTTTGTTTTCCACCAGGGCAACTGTGGCGAAAAGCACTTTTCCAGAATGCTATAAAAGCCGACTGCATTTTGCTGTGTAGTGAACCTACTCACTCCTCTATCAACTCTTCATGCCAAATTGCTGTATTTCCTTTTTTTGAAATACTGAAAAATAAAGATCCTTGTGCAAACAATTATAGTTTCAAGGGATAAAATGTCATTCTCTTGACAATTACAATGGATTTATAGCATTTTGGAAAAGAACTCTTCACAGGTAGTTTACCATCAACAAGTATGAATGAGAGGTAGACCAAAGTAAAGCACTTTGGGTGCCTTGAAAAGCTCTTTATATAAACGTAATCCATTTTTATCATTAAGGTGTAGCTATGCTAGATGCTACTGTGTTTTGGGCTGTGTGGGAAGTAAATCCATCAGTCAAAGAAATATGTCTTACTCTCAAATGGTTTATTGCTTGTTTACATACCAAATCTACAATGAAATAGAAAAATATATACATGTAAATCAACTTTTAATAAAACAAAACTTTGATTT
>JAVQJG010240744.1:0-28335 GCA_036024015.1 Craterocephalus amniculus | reverse complement strand
TGGAGGGATTATATCTCTCTCGGCTGGCCTGGGAACGCCTCGGGATCCCCCCGGATAAGTTGGCGGATGTGGCCGTGGAGAGGGAAGTCTGGGCTTCCCTGCTTAGGCTGCTACCCCCGCGACCCGACCCCGGATAAGCGGAAGAGGACGGTACGGTACGGTACATTGAGCATGACAAAACCGTTACGAGCTTCACAGATCTTTTCATTGTGTAAACACACAACTGATCAAATCACTTTGTCTGGCGCCCAAGCTCTGACCAACTACAGTAACAAAAGTAGATACTCTCACTGATAACTTAATGTTTCTTGTGTGTGATACGTGGTGTGAGCGCGGCAGCAGGTTTTACCTTGGCTTTCTGCAGTGGGGCCATGCGGCAGCAGAGCACGGCTGAACAGTTTTTACACACTTCCATAAACAGCTTTTCATGCTCCCTCAGTGCTAATGACAAACTGGCCCCATCTACAACCAGCCCGTGCTGAATGACATGGTCTTCTTTTATTCTGGGAAGAAATGAGTAGAAAAAACATTACAAAGACCATAATATGAAGAGCATAGTGTAGAGAAATATCTAATTGAGTTTTAGTTCATTAACCAGCACATCATAATTTTGCTCCAAGCAAATCAAGCATTAAATCTTTAAACAATATGTGGATTATAAAAGGAGAATCACACACACACACACACACACCTTCTGGCCAGTATGCGGAGCTGCTCGGCACACTCATTATCAGAGCGCTGCTGCAGGAGCTCCAAGATGTTCATGGTTCTATGGAAGTGGCCACAGGACAAGCTGACACTGACCGCTGTCTCATGTTTATCTCCTGTCAACACCCACACTTTGATGCCTGCCAGTCGCAAAGCTTCGATGGTCTCCTGGACTTTGTCTTGAAGTCTGGGACACAAAAGAGACAGGACACATTTGTAGAAGACACCTAAAACACATTCTGCATGTGGGGGAATAAAACACTGTCAGCTGATTCATACTGAGACTAGATAAATCCCTGGGAAGCAGAGGGTGAAACCTTCCTCACAATCTGCACATGCCCTACTTCTGACAACAGCTAATATTTCATAGGCGATTAATAACACAAGGTGATATGACGGAAAATGACCATTTCTATCGGTGGCGCATTTGTCACACTGGACTTAAAACAGAGGGAAATGTTAGTCATCTCTTCTGTATAAGAGGAGATGCTTTGATCGTGACCATGTGTGCCCCGGGAGCAATTCAATCCAGACACAGAAATAGAGCAGAGAGAGAGTGCAGTGATAAACAAAGTCAGAGATGTTGAGGCTTATGTGAGGAGCAGATGGTAAGCAGATGCAAACACACAGCAACATTCATTTCCAGACATGCTCAGTGAAGCTACGGCTGCATCTCCCTGCTGACTTTACATCGTTTGTTGCAGACTCTTCCTCCCACTTCGCTAAGGAGTAGAAGACACACGACCAAAACTTATACGATGTCCCATTTTTGTTTGAAGTCAATTCGGATAGCTAACATATCTCTCACATTCAGTAGTTTGCTCAAAGCAACAGTTTTAGCCATGTAAATTATCACTGTAACTATGCCTGTCGCAATAAGTCAATTAATCACAAGATAAAAAAAAAATTTAGCGCAATTATTTTTCTGGACGCAAAAATTTTCATTTTGTCTCGTTCTCATCTGAACCTTCTTGTTTCTCGTAGACTGATCTCTCGTGGCAAACTTGACAGCCATGTCGTACAATTCCACAAAGTGTAGCAGAGTATATTTTTGTTGCTATCTTTTTGGTTAAAGTCATGGGTACTAACTGGCAATTTCCCTGTTTGAGCTCCATGTTTAATACATTGTTTACAGAGACTTCATTATCTCTCATTTAATTGTTGTGTTTGGCTTTCATTAATCATTAATGAGACTGAGAATGGCTTTTTTTATTGCTTAGTTATCTCAAATTTCTTCTACTTCCAGTGAAAATGTTTACAAATGAAAGATTATTGACCTTTTAAAGGTTGTACCTGCATTATTATGGCATTATCATTCGTCATCATCAAAATTTGTTATTGTGACAGGCCTCACTGTAACTGGGAAGTAGGCTTCCGCATTTGTCTACGATCTAAACCAGTTACTGGTTCTTCTAAGTCAAAATTGGTTCTACAATTCAGGATGTTTTTTTTTTAACTCTGAGGTCAAAATTGACTTCATTTGTTTATCAGGACTTAAAAACAACACCTTGTACACCACAGACTGCAGGAGCTCCACACCGGGAATTACCTACATCAAGTATTCGGATGACACAGTTATCATGGACTGCTCAAACACAGCGGGTCTGCTTCAAACACAACTGGACTCTTTTTCACAGTGGTGCAATGACAAAGGTCTGGACTTAAACGTCTCAAGACAAAAGAAATGGTCATTCAGTTCCATCACACCCACTCCACACCCACTGTTGATTTTATGTTACATTTTAATGTTTTTATGGTGTTTTTTGTTTTTAATCTATCTTCTGGACGTGGGGTGTGATTGAGTGTTTTTGTAGTGCTTCTCCTGCAAATGAAGTTCCTAACGGATTAATAAAGTGAACTTGAATTGAATTTGAACAATAAAGTGAACTTGAATTGAATTTGAACAATACATACTCCCAGTTTCCACCAAGGGGTCCAGGTCGGTAAGCTTCTTTGGACCAATCAACAAACTGCAGAGTGTTAAGCTTCACCCTTTAGGGTCACATCGGTATTCGGGCAATTTCCAGGATTCGCTTGTGGAAATGCAGTTAAATGCACATCGTCCTGAGCCAGATTCTTTAGTGGATACAGAACTGTTTTCAAGACTAACTCTCATTATGAGACTTATATATTCACACAAGTTTATGTTTTCTATACTTAAAGATTAGTGATAATTTATGAATGCGAGAATCATTACATATAGGGAAATACCATAATTATTCAGATTTATATTTAAAATCTTCATACTTGTCTTCCACCCCGGTGGCTCCCAGGAGATGCATTTCTTTCTCGATGTAGTCAAAGGCTTCCCGTAGTCTCTCCTCTCTCTGCTGCAGCGCGGTCCGAGCAGCTGTCAGGCGCCTGTCCACATCGATGTACTCCTCAAGACTGAAGTGGCGACATGCAACTACCAGGGTACGCAGACCTTTCTATAAAACAGAAATAGATTAAATCAGTAAATTATTTATTTCAATAAATAAAAGTGAGAAATAGGGAAAAGAAAGAAGCGTGGGATTTGTAAAATATTCAAAGATGAAATAAGACATTATAAATATGTCATAATGCAGGGTAAAGGTGAAGTGAAAATTATGTGGGTGAGGGACGGGGAGGTCAAAACGAGAACAGAAAATATTTATCATAGCTCAGTTTTAATTCACATCCAGAGAAGATGTCCACAAATAAGTCCAGAACATAACTTACAACATAACATAATGTCAGACACATACTTTGACAAGAAACCCAAAGTATGAATCAAATATTCTCATTTCTTCAAAAGAGTCATGTATTCCTTTGATTCATCTTCATAAGTCATTTGTTGATAATATTAACAAATATTATGTAGAGCTACTAAAAGTGCAGGGAGCATTTCTTCTGACTCTGAAGGTGTGAAAATTCACAGAAACCACAACATCATTTTCTGAAAAATGTGTGATGAAATACCAGGAATCTAAAGAGCATCTGACCATGTGTGTGTGTTTAATTTTCCTCACCAGGGCAAACTCGTCAACGTGTAGTCTTGTTTTTTCAATCTCACCACTCGTGGTGAAAGGCAAGATGGCTGACTCAGCCCCCTTGGTAAAGAGCATGTTTCCTCCTATATATCAAAATGGTAAATGATAAAAATTAAACACAAAACATACACTTCAAAATTTAAACTGCAATATCAAGGGTCCCTGTAACTATTTCTGATACTTTTTTTTTTCCAAAGAAATTCATCTCAATATCTTACATCATTTTCACACTTATGTAGATTTGTTTACTTTAATGAATTGTTTTAGGCTGTTGGTCTCGGGCTTTAATCATTGACGCTGGATTCATCATTTTCTTTTACTTATGACAAAGATATTATGGAGCAGACGATGTTACCTGAGGGAGTCCGTAGAATGACACTCATCCTCCTGCGGTCAGCATCGAACTCCAACACGTGGAGTAGTTTAAACCTGAGGGGCAAACAAAGGCACAGCTGGTGAAATGACACTTTGTCTTTTATTATAACGTTCTATATACATTTAGGAAATTTAATTGTATATAAATTATTAAAGCATGAGTCAGTTTATCTGCCATGTTGAAATAGCAATACACTGATTAAAAGATCAATGATCCAATGATGTATTTAAATTGAAAACATTGATCTAGCATTGACATGCTGGAATTGTTTATATTTGCTTTTTCCTAACTAGCAACATTTCCTATTCTAATCTGAGGAGGAAAGTGCAGATTTCCTGTGGTGTGGTGTACAGCTATGATAAAGTAAGACTGCACTAAAAATCAGGACGACATACTTTTCAAACTTGCCAAATGTTTTAATTTCCATGGTTTCACCACTGCTGCCAGTAAAGGCCACTCCAATCCTGAAGAGGGGGGGGAAGACAACTGTCAAAGCTTCATCGTGAGGACATGTAAAACAACCATGTATCAACTGTGAGAATTTTTATTTTTGACACAAACTTTGTGTGACAACTTTTTATTTAAAGTAATTTCCTAAAAAAAAAATCAATCAAATAATCCATTTACAGCTGCCGACTCTTTGGAGACGTACGGCTGCTGTCTACAGTATATGGCATGTGTCTAAACGCTAAAAATTATGGCACCACATTCGAAAGAAATGCAGATCATCAATTACAAAACAAAGACAAACGTGTGCCTTATTGCAGGACTGTTGAATTAATTAGTTTTAGTTAGCTAACCTTCATAAATTGGAAACTAACTGTACTTCACAGGGATAACTGAGTTTATGGTTGTTTGAACTGCATCGTTGTTCAGTTTAGATTAATAAGGATGGACAATGGAGCATGCAAGCAGAGGTCCACAGGGTGGAGTTGGAGATGTATTTGCGGTATGGAGACTTTCATGACTTGGATTGTAATAACCATTAAACAACTGTATAACTGCATTCATGTGAGGTGAATGTCATTATTTCTCAGAATTATCTTCCTTCACCTGTGTAAAACTGTGGAATTAACAGAAATTAAGGTTTTACACATAATTTATTAAAGTTGACCCACAGATGGATTAGATATCTTTACAAGAAGACATCTTCTTATCCTCTGTTGTAGAGATGACATTTGTTTCCTGCTAAAAAAATTCTTATTTATGAATTCTCCACATTTTTGTTGTTTTCTTAAGCTCCCACGCTGACAGCTTCCTTAAATCAAACTATGCAGTACAATTTGTTCAAACATTATTAATATTTTTCTCCTTTCATGCCATCTTTGATTCAGGACTGCTTGAAAGCTTGCTTTTAACTACTTCCAGGATACTGAATTGCTGCCTGTGCTAAATTTCTGACACTAAAAGAAACAAGCTGCCAAAAGTCCAACCTCCATAAATGCTTCAATGTCCCCCGTTACAGCTGGCACTACCAATAAGGTCTGTACAGGACTCATATTAGGCAGGTAAGGGTACAGACATCATGGGCAGTTGCTTTATAGCTAAAGCAAAACCAGAGCTCTTCTCTTACAAACAGATGTTTGACCAAGATGGCAACTTTACCTCTTTGCTGCTTCAACTAAAGCTTTCTCATCTGGTGAAGAGGCATAGTACTCCATGTGACTGGATGAGAAGCCGTTGGCATGCGAGAAAGGATCTCCTCCTGCGACCAGGCAGTCTGGCTGATCATAGCTGATCTGAACTGTGTGACACAACGCCACTGCCTTCAGAAATAATAATTCCTCTCCCATCTGGTAGAGAGACAACAGAGATGGAAAGACAAAGAAACATCAAATCTTGTTCCAAAATATGAGGAACTGTGTATCAATGTGAATATAACTCATGTGATTCGCAGGTGAAGGTTATTCATATACTGAGCAATATCAGTATTATGTACATAAGTGTAGGGATAATAAACTATTAATTTCCTGTGAAATTACAGCAATTAATTTTGTTTATGTATGTTGCAGGTGCATTGGTACATTTATCTGTTGTTGGATATGCAGCTTTACACTTATAAGGGTACTGACCAAACTGTATCAGTACTGAGCATAAATTCATATTAAATCCATCTGTATCACCTAAGAGTACATGTGGGTGAAAGATCAGAGTAAATTATTAGAGAGAGAGAGCACAGCTTAAGTCTACCATAGTCAGGGCAATGCAGTCTTTCCCATACATAATCTTAATCTGATGTCCCAGTATCTGGACAATGCTCTTTGCACTCGCTGTGAAATACTTCTAAACAGATCCACATGTGCTCTCCCTCTCATCTTTAATCCTACAGTCTTCTCACACACCAGCTACACGTGGCCACTCCACATAATTCCACACTGATCAACCACTTTCCACTCAGTCGAAGGACTCAACCCACACTGTTTCAAGCTCCATGAAGAAAATTAGATTGTGCTTTAAAGATGGAGCTAGTGACTCTATATCTAAAAAGTCAAGCCTTTATGAAGGCATATTTATGTTCTTAATTACTAGTTCAATATTTCTTTTTCATATGTTATGATATCATATCTACAGTATTTATAAAAAAACAGGTCAGTTAAAGTAAAATAAAGCGTTTAAGACTTTACAAATGGGCTATTTTGTGAATGAACTGGCCAACATACGGTAAATGGTCTGTACTTACACGATTTTTTTCAACCTCAGCCATCTTCACAAATAATCTTAAAATGATTTTTTCACTCAACCATTTAGACCTACAGTTGTCACTGTGTAAAACAAGCTTTGATGCCTTGCCCAAAGACACACACTGAGATTTCCATGGAGTGAACCTTTGGAAATTGTTGACAACAAGTTCCATCTGAGCCAAAGCTATTCATGAACCCCATACAGCTGTATATGCAGGCATAGTGTCAATGGTTTCTTAGAAAGTAAGTTAAAATGTCCATTTTTAAAATGCACTAAACTCTTGAACCCTGCATATCTGTTCAATTCTCTAACGTTTATCTTTTGCTGACAAAATGGGTCAAATAGTCTAGAAAGACAAATGTTTTTCAAAGTCTTTTCAGTTTTTTAAGCATACCGGATTAAAAAAAAGAAAAAACAACCCCAAGAACAAACTCCAAAGTGCAAAGAAAACCTTAAGTTGTTCCATCATAACAGCATTGCTGAAATTGTGACTTCCCTAATGCAACTATACCTAGATTATACCTAGTCTCTTTAATGTCAATGATTTATTCAAACAGTCTGGCACAATAAAATTAATGCAATGTAATGTATATTTATTTACCAGGTGAGCTGTAGAACCATCAGGAGAATCATCTGTCATTCCTTCCGGGACCAGTTTCCCATTCACTTCCCGATACTTGATTCCATTTATCGAACACTCGCGGAACTGCATTTCATTTTCTGTTAGCGTACCTGTCTTGTCAGTAAACACGTACTCCACCTAAGACACACAAACATAAAGATAAACGCATAAAAACATAAATATATTACTAAATGTTAAGTCACAGTAGTAATACCCCTTTGGCCGAGAAAGAAAATGTCAAAGTTAAGACTAACAATCTTTAAAATGTCATATTCATTTAGAGAATTATACTGTATTAAAGACTAATAGTGTCTGATTCGGTGCATATAGTAAGAAGACAAATATTATATATGCTTTTAAAAGTGAAAGTGAGTGTGTGTGTGTGCGCGTGTGCAAGTAATTTTATTTGTATACATGTTCATTTTACATACCTGTCCCAACTCTTCATTGAGGTCAGATGTGTTGACCTGTGCTTTCTGGTCACTTTCCTCATGATAAAGGTCCAAATCCCACCCAATGAAAAATGAGCCCAGGAACTTCTGCATCTCCACAGTGACGTACAGCGAGATGGGAATGATGAAGTTATAGAGGACAAGAAATGCCAGGAAGTCTGAGATAAACTTTAAAATCTATAAAACAGAAGAACATAAGAGAAAGAAATCCTATGTAACAAAGAGCACACAACAGAATATGCATGCAGGATGTCTGAAATACTTGTCACATGCATGGCACAACTTCAAACCAAATAATAAACGTAAGGCTGAACAATCTAAATTATAAGAAGAACTGACATAGTTCACCATTTTGCCTTAATTGTTAATTTATTAATTATCTTTACATTTGTACATTCATTTTCTAACATATACATGCATCACTGATGGAGTTTTCCAACCTTCTTCTAAAACAAACCGAGTCACCTGTAAGAACCAGTTCTGTCCTGTTCTGGCAGGTTTTCAGTCCAATAAAGGAATAAATTAAGATATAATTACTGACATAGAGATGGACAGATTGTGATTATGGTTATTTGGTCGGTTATGTGAAGAGCTTGTACCAGAATTTGTTAAATGTGCAAACAAAAATGTTTTTTTTAAAAAGCTACTGGAGGAAAATATTGAGGTTACAAGTCACAAAATTTCCATCTTAGCCACAGACAGACAGTTCCTCAGCCCTGAACCTCACATCACCCCACATCAAAGCAGACAGAGTGATTTATTCTTATTAAAGAGTTAATGACTTCAGGTGACAGGAAAGGAGAATGAGCACAGATTGAGAGATACATAGCAGCACCCACAGTTGTCTGCATGATGCAGGCGACTTGGGATGAACTCCACATGCAGAAAATAAAGAAACCGTGATTATCAGCTGATGAAAATGAAAATGTTAAATAAAGTGAAATAATGCAATATTTTAGTAAACTGGATTTGAAAAGGGCTGAAATCTCAAAGACAGATCAAAAAAGGATGATTTTGGAAGCACCAAACCTTTTTAGAGCACAGAATTATCTACTGATAAGCCCTGCAGTGGTAAAGTATATAGCACAGGGACTAATGGGTTTCTATAACACTCATTCAACCAAATCTTAAAAGATTTTTAATTTATTGATGGCCATTAGGGAATGAATGGCTTTAGCACAACTATATCTGTTTTGTCTCAATACACAGAGACAGCTGGTCTTACTGACTGATTAGTGCTGGCAGGTAGGCTGCTGGGCCAACAGATCGGCCCAGTGATAGGCACTTTGTTCTTGTACCTTATCACAGAATTTAGACACACCAAAACTGTCCAAACAGCACTCTTGTCTGACTACACGAGAACATGTGGATTCCAGCATGGCCCCGTCTTTAAGCTCCATTAATTCAATTAATCTACAGTTGAAAAAACACTGGTGATAAAAGACAAAAAAAGAAAAAAAGGAAAGAAATACATGCAGGTGGAAAATTCGACTTAGAAAAAAAAATAAAAAATCTTGGACTCTTATCTCTGCGGCTCAGAACTACCAACAAAAGGAAAATCAATAACATTGCATTCCTCTGATACATAAAGAAAAGCGGACTAACCGGACTGCTGTTTCTCTCTTGTTCAGTCTTCTGGTTGTAGAAAGGCTCATCCCATTTCTCCTCAGCCTGCCATGCATACTTCAGGATGGTGCTGAGAATGGCCTCGAACAACAAGATGACCAGGTAGATGATGAGGAAGGTATTCATTGACCTGACATCAGAAAACATTTTAGTATTCAAGGCTTCATCAAGCACATCCTTGACCATTTATATTTTGCCAACTTCAACAAAAAACAAAAACTGCTCACTTCTCTACTGCTGAGCGTTTCTGGGACTTGCACTTGTAGTTGAGAGCCATCTTGGATTCCATTCCTGTGTAAACTGCAACACCTGCAACAATGCAGCAGATTTAGACATTATGTCATTATTGTCCATTTTACTCCTGATTAGTTGATGTAAAACACCAAAATTATTTCTCATGAACAATATTGATAATAGGCTCTGATTCTTAATGCAACTTAACTGCAGCATCATATTTGGTCCAAAGTATTTACTAGTGGGGCACTATTGTTAAACCTGCTGATAAAAAGTATTTTAATTTCAAGGCTATGTAAACAGGCCCCAATACGTCAATAATTATTCAAGTGCTATAAACATCCACTGAGCTCAGTTTGTTCATGTCACAGGTGAAATGTGACTGTCGCCATTTTGCTGTGCTACCAAATGATTAACGGCTAAATCTTTTTCTTTGTTGAATTATTACTCTTATTACCATTATTCCGACTCACCAAAAATCTCTTTGGTATTTTTCAACCTGGCCCCTCGGAGCAGCAGGTTTTCTGGACCCAGTGGTCTGACATATGAAACAGAGATGAATACAGATCAATATAATGAAATTTTATGAATTAAACACCAGAAAAAACATGCATGACCATCAATCGTATTATGTAATTTTGGTACTAATAACTTGACAATTCCTAGTTTTTCTGGGGATGACTGTTTGACTGGTCTTACCTGACAATCTCTTCACCTTGCTGAGTAATAGTGACACGACCTACGAATCTGAAAGACACCACAAACTTTGACTGATGGAGGCCATAAAAATCTTCACATGCCCAAAGTTAACAGAATATCTGAGGAACATCCTCTTAAATGGCTAAAATGCCCTGGTAAATAGATAACATCGATCGAATGATGGAAAAAGTAGGCAAACATATCTAATATTTGCCATCCAAATTCGGAATATTTAAATTAATAATTTTTATAATTAACGAAACTTTGCTGTTGCTAAAGAAAGGAGTGAAAATGGACAGCTTTTAAATGGTTCACAGGAGGAGGTCCAGTCATTGCCTGTGGCTGCCTTTTTATAAATCTAATAGGCGTTAGAAGAAGGTTTGTGGTAAACTTTTTCTGATTCCTGGAAATGTCAACTAACTACCAACTAACGGTAAACTAACAACCAACAATCAATCAAATGAACAAATGAGCTGAAGAGTTGAGTGTGGAGATGACAGGACATGATGTTAAGTGATATTGATAGCAATATCTATGTATTTAGACAAATCTAAAAGGCTATATACAGCCAAGCAGAAAACAGAATGAAACAGCTTAGGCAAATTGTTCTGCTCTTGTCAAACATGGTCTTAACTTGACGTACCAGCACTAAGATAGTTGAAACCATATCAAGCTGAGAGCCCAGTTTTTTCATGTAAACTATGAGTCTCTCATATACCAGCTGAAGACAGAGTTCCTCAGGGTTCTATTCTTGGACCAAAATGTTTCACTTTGTACATAAGATAGCACAACATAAATCTATTACTGCACAGTTGGTACTAAGCTTCACTCACCAGTGAAGCCTGATGAGACCAATCAGTTGGCCAGATTACAGAACAGTCTGGAAGATTTCTGCTTCTCATTTCAGACAAGACGGTTTGTTGTCTTTAGATTGGAAGGCCTCAAAAAGACTGTTTTACAATTACCCTGGATGACACTATCAGCTATTTCTGAAAATAATAAATGTACTAACAAATATATTCAATGCTTCAGTATTTTAAGCTTTAAAGAGGCAAAAAGCGATATTGTCGGGGATTGAGACCAAAACAAATGTGCGCCATGATTGACATTTTCTTCTACCTATAATCGCTGTCCGCTATGGCTCCGAGGCAAAAGAGCAGAGCTATATCTGAATGCAAGCAGTATAAAGGACAAGCTGAACAACTTTGTTTTCCAGAGTCTGAAAGAACTTTTATTGCAGCACGAGATCTAAATAATGACGGTTCCTACAGGTTCAAAAGGAAAGCGAGCTCCAAGCAAAGCGTAACGTCTCTCGTTCTCTCAGCGCTCATTTTATTTATCCTCGTTTTTTCCTTGCTTTACCCGGTTTGTTTGCCGTTTAATGTGGCTCTTTGGGTGGAAAAATGTGTTTGCGGTCACTTTCAAATGAACACTTCCAGCTTCCGCCATTTCCCTTCAATCCAGTGCGGCTGGCTGTTCGTGAACGGAGGGAGGGCTTTCGCTCAGTTCATGAAGGAAGCGGAGCTTCACATGCACGAATATGCATGCGGAAGGAGACCACCCTTCTAAACAGGCTCAATATCAACACAGAGAGACGGTGTGTGACATCATGCTATGTTCCAGATGGAATTACACATCTAGAGATTCACATTGCACATTTTAATTCTTTCAACCTAGAAAGGATGAATTTTCTTTTTGCTCCTTTAATTTCTCACTATTAAATGCATCTACTGCGTGAATGAACTAGACTTGAACTGTATTCTGTGTCCACACGTGTAGGTTACCTGTAAAGGTCAGCTTCTGGCTGTTGACACTCCACTACAGCCTGCAAAGCCTCAAGCTGCGACACTGACTGACACACGGATGTCTCCGCCACAGAGTAGTGGGTCTAAAAATGAAGAACACAGATTCTGCTTGTGGTAAGGCACGGCTTAAAATGGAAAACGATATGCTTTACAGATACTAAGGAAACATTTTCATTCAAAAAGAAAGTAAAGATAAAGTTTTATTAAAAAGCTTTTAACTGAAGGTTAAAATAGTTTTATAAATTGCTATTGACCTGATTGGAGGGAGAATGTCAGGATAAAGTGAAGGATTATTGTAAATGAATCATATTAGAAACTAAAATCATATAGCTATGCATTTTTCTGTCAATATTAGAAGTGTAATTGGGTGTGTATCTGTATTCTGAGTTTTGTGTACGAAGCGTTCAGTATGGAACGGAAGCGTACCAAGTGTTCGGCCGTGTGAGAAACCAGAGCTTGAAGACATACCGAGCCGTGATTTGGTGTACCCTTACACCCCCTACTCAATACGTGTAAGAATACATGAAAAGGTGTACAATCACTAAGATTGTATAAAGTGTGGAAAAACAGAATCAAGTCAAAGAGAAGTTTAAAGCTTTAAACTACACATTCACTTTTTCTTTGACGTAATGAAATGAAAAATACTTGATTCCTGCATCATATATCTATTAATTGTTAAATGAATATACACATTTTTATACAAGGAATTCAAAAACAATATTCATACAGTACTAGTCAAAAGACTACTCACAAGTAGTTTCTGACTATTGGTACCACTATCTTTTCTTGTTTAGGTTCTTATACGCATGGCTGCATGCAAGCACTGTAACGACATGATTACCATGATGTACACAGACCTTAAGGTTGGTCTCTCCATCGAGGCTGGCGGTTGTGATATGACAAGTACCATCTGCACGATCTGATGACAGCAACACCAGATCAGCTGGAAAAGTTTCATCTTTAGCCACACGAACAATGTCTCCCACCTGAACACAAACATAGGCAGGTAAGTACTGTCTCGCTTTTGAATAATCACATTTAAGTTTAGGGAAACTTAAATGTGCCCTGTGCTGTTAAACTAAATAAAAAGATACATATTACTACGCCCACAGACATCCATCTTACAGCCAAGTTGTCAACACAACATTGTCTTACTGACGTTTATCTTATAGATTTTCTGAGTAAATAAACATGACCCACACTTTATTTGTTAGTGACCTTTCCTAGGAAAATGGGTAAGGCACTCTATGAATAAGAAATTCAAAGTTTTCAATTCAAACATTATAACTTAAAAGTTATAAAACATCATTTTATTAAATCATTTCACCCTCGTTAGTAGTTTCTTTCCTGGCTGTGAATTTAATAATATAACATGTACTGCTTGAGAAACCCAGCTGCATTTTTAACTAAAGCGCATGCATCATCTGTGCAGTGTTGCTTCAGCTCCAGACACATAAGTTACAGTCTCTGAGGACTGTGACGTCAGAGGATTTGTGCACTCTGTAATGTTCTGAGTTACAGCCATATCATGGCATCAAAAACATTACGTCACCGAGGCAAGGAAACAGCAAAACTTGTTTCGACTAACACGTGGACTTTACAGCGATAATCTAAAAGCTTGCTTTACTGAACTTATCAGTTCTATGTGAGGACATAGGAAGAGCTTGCTGGATAAAACAATTTAATTCCATCAGGGAAGACTACAATAAATTCCTTACATCTTACAATTATCATCCTGGATAACTACTTCCATGAAGATACTTTCACAATGGCAGAGGAATATGCAGCAGGTACTTCAAGCAGTGAATCAATGCCTAACCCACCGCACGCGGAAGCGACGCAGCCGCGCAGCGCTGCGCCGTCGCGGCAGATCGCCGCCATTAAATCCTTCGGAACCCCTTCCAACAAGGGCGCCGCGCATAGGTTTCTGAAGCGCCCCAGAAGCGCCGTCGCTTGCCGCTTTTCTAAAATACGCGGCTGTTCTATTTTTGCCGCTTGCTGCTTGTATTCCTCGTCAATTTGAGCAGATGGGATAATTCTGACAGGAAGTCAGTCGATGAAAAACAAAGTGGATCCGGAGGATCTTAACAATAAAACACTGTATATCGTCTTTTACTGTGAAATATCAAGCCTCCCGGCCGTGTTCTCCTGTAAATGCGCCGTGCGCTGAAGAACCATCTCTCCCCCAGATAACTTCAGCCCGGATCTTTCTAAATAATGTCTTGATAAATAGTGTTTAATTAGTGCACTGTATGAAAGTATATTTATGGTAAAACAGGTCTTGTTGTCATCAATGTTTTCAGACCTCTGATATCTGAATGATGTCACACAGCAACGGATTCGCCAGCAGAGTGGGATATGAAAAAAATCTGATAGCAGCTGGTGCTGCAGCACCTTGGAGTGAGGTGATTAAATTAATAAATATAGCTATGGGGAACTCCGATGGAAGCTGAAAACCCGCGGTATTTCCAGCGATGTTGTGATGAGTCCGAGCTGACTCCGAGCTGCGGCAAAGTCGCAGCGCTGGCTGTGGGAGATGGGACCAGGCGCAAAGCGCCGCGCCACCGCTCCTTGGCGCTTGCGCACCGCTGCCACGTGCGGTGGGTTTTGGGTTTTACAGAAACAGGATGTTATTTCTACAAGTGGAATTGGCCGAAAGAGAAGACTGCAGAATCCTGAAATGGCAATGATGAAGCACTAATTGGACGTTTGAGACAGATATGCACCGATTCTCAAAGCTTCTCCCACTGTTGTTGGTGTGAAAGTCATATGATGTACACATCCATGCATATAAGTCCTACCACAGCATTTTGCATTGTATGCTGCTGCTTTATAATACATGTCCTAAACCTGCACATGATGCAGTCTCAACCTGCATGCATTTAATAAATCAAGTGGCCTGCCATCAAATTCATTTTTGATCAGTATTTTTATAGTTAAAGAAGTAAACTAAAGTGATCCAAATGTATTCTTAGCCCATAGGCTGCAATTCTAGGGAATTATGTAAAATACAAAGTTCAGATGTAGTTTCCTTTGGGTTTTTTTGTTTTTGTTTTATGGCACTGAATATCTGGAGTTCGCAAGATAAGTTACAACTAGTGAGGGACAGGGGCTGCGGGAAAAAAAGCTTTTAGAGTCAGAGAAGAATCTAGAGTGTCTTGAGGAATATGAACACAATTAGGTAGTTTAACTTTGCAGTAACATAGGGTGATGTAATGTTAGTGTGAATCATTAAAACATACTCTTCAACATGTTACTGGGAATAAGAATAGAATATACCAGTGAACTCATGCTAACACCATAACTAGAATATTGACTTATTTAAAAAAGGTCAATAGTAATCTGATTATTGTAAATACTACCAAGAAAATGAATACTTATTTTGATATAATAGCGAATTTCAATTGTTAAACTGAATGTTAACTCCTAAAATACCTAAAAATAACCAAAGTTATGATCAACAACCATCACTAGATGCAGATTACTCACTTATTACAATCCCTTCTTTCACAAATCTCAAAGAAAATGCTTCACAATCAGTTATTGATGTTGACACCATTAATATTCAGATCAGTGCTATCCTGCCAAGTCTGTCAAGACTCAAAGAAAAGCCATTTCATATTTACAGTTCGGATTTGGACTTGACTTTGCAGCTTCCCTGGCACAGGCCCTGATGGTGCCATTCAACAAGGAATAGGAGTTGGGGTGGGGGGGGGCAAACCTTAACACTAATCCAAACTACAATGCGTTACAACTACAGAAAGCCTAAGGGTCTCACTGCGTGAATAAGCCACAAACACATTCCTCTGCAGGAAAGTGCAGAGCAGCCACAGAAAAAAAAAGATTAATTGATAGAGGAGCGGAGAGGCAGCTCATTCTGAGGGGAAGGAGAGAGGAAGCGAAGGAGCCAGGGAATAAAAGGATAGCTGGCAGGCCAAAGTGTTAAACAGGGGAGACAAAACCCTGGCTTCCATCCCAAAAGAAAGAAAAGGCGAGGATTTCACCAGATGATGGACTGAGGAGGGAGGGAGGCATGAGGATTAGGGCAAAGCGAAGCAGCAGGGACACGGAATGCCTCCCATTGTAATGATGATGTTTACTGAGAAATGTCCCAGCCTACAAACTCTTGAGCATTTATAGAAGCGTTTGGATAACATCACCACTTATCATATAACAATGCAGTCTCTGGGTTTCTGGTGGGTAAGGACGTGTTGGCTGAAAGGCGAGCCGACTGGATGTCTTTTTCACGTTTAATTCAACTTCAGCAAAACCTTATATATAAATATTTATGTATATGTATTTTTTTATATATATATACAAAAAAATACATTTAAAACAGACCATTCCGCAAGTCTTTTAATAGCAAACAGCAATTTAGGACACATATTTAACATTTTAATTGTTTATGTTGGATCAAAGATATTCCACTCACAGTAAAACAATGAAAAACTTCTTTTCATCTTTTTCCATATTTCTATTAAAGCAGACACTTTTCTAGTGTTCAGCTTGTATCGCTGTTTCCTTTTCTTGCAAGCACAAAGATCTTCTTTGCAAAAGGAAAGAGGAAAAAAGCAGTGCAACTCACCCAAAGTCTTGGTCCATAGACTTGAAGAAGAATTTGTAGTTTGGCTTGTTCAAAACCTGTTTAAAATCCAGCAAAGTTATATTTTCGGCAGCTATGGGTATCTTCACCAAGTACGGCGTCTCCTCCTCGTCGATATGATAAATAATTTTGGTTTCCGCCATCTCTGCGGTAGTTTTTTCCCCCAAACCTGGAAGTTTCCAGGAGAACCGCACAGAAAGAGGCGAGGTAACTTTGTTGGGGGGTTAGCAAGCGGCGGAGCTAGCTAGGTAGCTAACGAGACGGCAGAGGTGAAACGTTGATGAGATTTTCAGTCTGAGCCAGAGGACGTAAAGCGTCAAATTTCTGCAAAACGAGCTCGCTCTCCAACTTAAGTAAAAAAAATCGCATTCCCTCTGTTGCCGAGGGGCGAAAACCGAGGGACACGCTACATTCACACGCGATCTAACTACCAACTTTTCCCCCAACAAAAACATACAGGAGGGGGTCTGAAAACTTTTCACTACTTGTTGCGAGCCAACGCGGCGTATGACGTAAAGACGTACCCCCCTCTTCTCTTTTTTACGTGCTGTCCCAGCCAGACCCCCACTGTAGAAAAGAGAGCACATTTCTTGGGGAAGAGTTAAATTTAAAAAAAAACCTGAGATACAGTTATAATTAGGAGATGACGCCCCCTCCCCTTACTTTTGTAAGTTTTTCTTTTATTATAATTTTATCTGTGCAAAAAAAATGTTATATATGATAGTAACTAATTGTAATTTCGGTATAGGCTAGATCATAATTATTTGATCCAACCCAAGTTCATTAGGCTAAGAAACCATTTTAAAAGTCTTTATTAAAAATATATATATATTTGAGTTTTTCTCCCAAAAAATTGTGACAAATGTAACAAATATGGAACACTGTATTTTTTTGTTAAGAAGTTTGATTTAGTTTTTTAAAAAGAGAAAAGGAAACACAGCTTTGGTAACTATTTAAAAAAAATATGAGCGAGCTGAGCTGCACTTCAAACTTACTATGTCAGCCAGAAGAACAACGACGTCCTAATGAGGATCTGCATTGTTTAACATAGTGATAAAAATGGACACAGTGTATATTTTCACAAAATTCTGTATTTCTCTAGATTACTAAGGGCCTAGCAAGGAACCACATATAATTCTTTTCGTGGCATTATGCAATTTTCATTTCTTTCATTTCTATCTAGTAATTCATTTCTTACTCTGATATCTAAATAGTGTGTACGACAAGCATGCACAGGAAAACATTTCCACACACAGTACAAGATACATACACAGACTTGGAGAAATCAGCTGAAAATTATTATTTCACTAAAAGCACAAGTGAACTATAATGTGGACTACTAGTTATCATCACACCTTCTGAAAATGATTATCTACAATGCTTCTCTTCAGCTATGAATGCACTTTTTCCCTAATGATGAGCATACAAAAATAACCTTTTTTTAAAATCATGTAAATTATTTCAAATTTGCTGCAGCACAGATAAGAATGACGAGAAAATGCATGGATGCATAAATCTTCTGTGTCAAGTAGAGGTGATACTCAATTCTTTTTGCAGTATTTTTCCCCTTAAAAAACACAAAAAAAAACATACGAGAGCATGTGAGTTTTTCTGTAATTTTCAGGACATGTGCACGCCTGACATCGTGTTCCTCAGTGTGCTTGTGTTATGTAACTGCCTTATTCAATTGATTCACGGGTAGAGTATAACAACATTATCAAGCATCAAACACAGTCAAGCAGGGACAGAGACAAACCATAACCAACACTGAAGTGGAAAACAGCTGAGTCTTCAAAAAGGAGAAAAGAACATGCTAAGCTTAATTGGAAAAAATAATTACATTAATTTAAGTCTGATTTTGAGCGAAGCTCGTGCATTCAAGAATGAGCCACGAGAGGGAGCTGTTCACCTGTTTCTCGATGCTAAAAGAATATCAAATCCGCAGTAAAGCGGAGCATGCTCTATCATATATTACCATATATTTCTTTTTATGAAGTATTATTTGAGTTGGCTACATAAGTGGTTCCCAACCTGGGGTCCAAGACCTCCCAAGGGGGTCAAGCACAGGCTTAAATATTCAAAGCCACTGTGATTTATGTCCACAATTTGTAAAAAATTCCACAAACTTCTAACAAAAGCATCATCTCCTAATAGAAATAGATCTTGTTTTTTAACTATTGTGGGTAGATGCAAAAGCAATGTCTCTTTCTAGAGTAACCCTCTTTCTCACTATTTTACATTTAAACTTATTTAGATTTTCTTTTAGGAAGACTGCCAAGATCCGGGACGTTGCCTGGTAAAAGGTTAATTTAACTTTGGCTGTATCTAAGGAAAAGACTCATCCAGAATCCAGTATTTATAATGAGAATCTCACTTTGGAAAGCATTAAACCAGCATAGTTTCAGCATGGACAGGGATCCCTTGCTCTCTGGCATTTGTGTGAAGGGGATCCTCAAGGAAATTAGGTTGGGAATCACTTGAGCTATACATGGTAAATACAATCGACATTGTTTGAATAAACTTTAATGAAACTATGACAGAATAATTGGCATTCACCAGCTTTTTAAAAAATAGTTCTACATATCTTTAGCTATTGAAGATCAGAGGCCCATTAGAAGTTCCTGTTGAAGAAATGTGGCCCAAACACCACACCGACCACACAGATGATCACAAACATCACCCAGAAGACGACTGCCAGGAGCTGAACGCAAAGCAGCGTCCTCTTACTCTGCTGTATGACGCCCTCCTCACCCACCAGGCCAGGCGCAGTGCCGTATGGCCTGTCTGGGTGCATCTGCTGCACCCGCAGGCTGACGGTGGGCAGGATGATTAAGCGGGTGTCCCTGCTGTTTCCCTCCAGGGAAAACACCACTCTCTGTGTGACTGTGGCTAGACGAGTGGCCACCGTCTCGGGGGCGCAGAAGGCCAGACGGGGCAGCCTGGAAAGGATGAGGGAGTTACAGGGTAAGGTGAAGACATCCCCGCTTTCCAGTGGGGTCAAATGGCGGCAGAGAGGGCAGGGGATTGCCGGTGGGCTGTGGGAATCAGAGGGGTTGTATGGACAGAGGTGGATCCTCTGGAGGCATTCTGTGCAAAAAACATGGAGGCACTCCAGCATCCGGGGACATTTGTTGCACTGGTTGTACTCCTGGTAGCAGATGGGACACTCCACATCCACGGGCTCCCCGGGGCTGGTGCAGGAGTTGGGCGCTGCAACACTTTGGTCCATCTGCTGGAGATGTGGGACGGCGTCCTCTGCCATGGTAGGGGATGGCTGAGTGGAGCTGAACTGTGAGTCCAATGGAAAGACAAAAAGTGAGGGTTAATCATGAACAAAAGGTGGTTAAATCTTTAAAAAAAAAGAAAAAAAATGCACATGCCAAAGTTCTTGAGTCATAGAATTTATCAATGTGACCTCCTGTCCACTCACATTTCCACTGTTCCATGCAGTGCACGTATGCACGCACAAAAAATGAAACTGAAGAGCCATGAAGGGAAGTAATGATTCACTGGAATCCTTTTCCCATATGTTTACGTGTCTGAGAGCAAGCCTGCTGACTTGTGTTAACTTCATCATTTAAAGGGCAACTCCACTTATCTGACAGACAGTTGCGTAACAGTTTCAGCATTTGTTTCTTTAGTAACATTTGTCTTTCAAGATGATAGCTCAAAGTTTGAAAGAGATGCAGGGATGGGATGAGGAAAACACCATTGAAATCTGTAGTGAAAATGGAGGATCTAATGTGTAAGTTATCTTACCCATCGCTGAACCCGGTGCCATTTTTATAATGACATAGTTTGTTTAAACATTATTTGTCTATTTTCCACATGGGTATAGCTACCGCTGAAGCATGATTATATTTTGCCAGTAATAATGCCACAAGAAGCACTTTTAGCCTTTGTAAACAATGAGCTACATTCCGAATTACCACCTTAGAAGAAAAGCCCTTAAACTACGACTTTAAAGGTTTTTCCTTTTATCATGCAGATTCTCAAATGCAGGAATTCCTTATATAATAACTAGTGTATTATTTATGACTCATCCCCAGAGGTTAGTCCCACACACGTGGATGGAAAGTGAGCTGCCAGCTGTTTTACAGATGGTAAAATTGTTCAGTTTAGATTTTTTTTTCATCAGTTCTTGCTTTCAGAATAAGAATTTCTGTCTAGATATTAAGGTCAGTAAAGACTTTTTTCCAAATAAAAAGTGAGTTGTGCCCACTCTTTCTACTATCCATCCATCCAGTTTCTGTCTGCTTAATCCAATTGGGTCGCGGATGGGCTGGAGCCTTTCCCAGTTATTGCTCTTTTGCATTTGCTGGGATTGTTATTGGGATCTGGTTCCAGTTGGCAGTGATGGGAACACAAATCCTGGGTGCATATGTTCAATTACAATGAGGGTGTGGGTAAACCTGTCTTTTGATTAGATAATCTCATGTTTAGTGACCACAATTTTTCACAGAAGGTCTGAAACTGACAGCTACAACTTAGTGATGAAAAGACACTAAATTAATCACTTTTCACTGCGAAACATAGTCTGTGGGTTACTGTGAGGGGCCGGAATATGCCGTCTGATGAACCATAGCTTAAATACCCAAAAAAGATGCTTCTCAGACACTTTCAACATGGCTGGCTGGATACAGAGCAATGTTCCCCAATGTTATGTTGTTGTCATTTATAAACTTCACTAGAAGGCGTTAGAGTAGTTACCAAACTGGTTCTCTAAGTTTACCCACAGAGTGCTGAGGACAAAACACGTTACTAACGGCAGTGGAAAAGAAAATGCTATATTTGGCTTGCGGAAATGGGTACACCCATTTTTAAAAAGACTTGTTGAAACCTGATATTTCTGATGTAAAAATAGCACATTTACTTCTTGCATAACATTGCCTTTTTTAAAGTTTCATCCGAAGCTGATGATGCCATGAATGGATTAGAAAACAATGCAGCCCCTCAGCACAAACATATGAAAAACTCCTCAACCTCACACACAGGAGGACGCCAACACCCCCGCCCCCCAGCAATCCCAATCCCCAGAGGCCTATCATGCATTATCTGATGCAGGTGGTTTTAATGTTGTGGGCAACTGGCATATTATTCAAACCCAGTTTGGTGCCTTAATTGGTTAACTAAGAGTGGGTGTCACACTGTTTCACAGCTTCCTGCTTTAAGCTAAGCTAATTTATGGTCACATGAACCCTCTATCTAAATTTCTGTTATACCAAAAAGTATCCACATATGAATCAGTATAGATGTCCTTTGGTTTACTGGCACCTTGTGGTTCCTATTTCTGTCCCTTTTTCACATGGGACTGATACAAGGCAAAGCAGTCATAGGGGGGAGTGTTGCTTAGCAGATGGGCTCTCTTTTGTATTCGTCCATGGAAACACGAGGCAAGTGACCTTCCCTCTCACAAGTCAAAAACACATTCATGCCATCAAAAAATAAACAATCCTGTCAACTATTTTCTGCTCTTTTCAAATGAATAAAGATTAAGTAGATTAAAAGCAGGGTAGGGAAGAGACACATCAAAGCCTGAACTGAGCGGGAGCTTTGAATAACTAAGATTGGGTTCATTGTGAGTGTACTGAGATGAAGCGATAGTGTGTCATTATTACAATAAAGTTTTCACTTACCTGTTGCACACCTCTTTGATCAGAGCTCATGGTAATCCCCTCCTCCAACCCTCAGAGCTTTTCCTCGCACATGCACGAATCCTGTTGATACAGATCAAGTATTGGCAGTTTCTTCTTCTTATGTTTCCTGTAATATCATGGTGCAACGAGTCTGAGCTTGGCTCACCGGCAGCAGTTCTGTTGTCATTTGCCTCACCTGATCCTCTAAACATCCTCGTCTCTCTATTGGCCCCCATGAGGCACCTCTGTGGTTCACTGAGCAGTAATTAAACCCTTGGTGATGTGACGGTAACAAGGACACACAAGACAGAAAATGATAGATTGGAGTCTCTTGATCATGACTTGCACCTTTCAACTTGCATATTATGTTATTATGCTTCATCACAATCAGCATGTTGTGGTGTGAAATGACAAGTGAGGGTGAGGTAATCATGAATATCCTCAAGCCTCATGTTACTGTCAAACTCAGCTCAAGATGTTGATATTACACTACTGATGGAACATTTCCAGTTTTCCAGATTTCTTATAGTTGAAATTTATCCCAAATATTCATTTTTTCTTTTTTAAATCCTTCAAAATACTCTTGTAAGCATTAAATTATCTGTTATTTCACTTGTAATTCAGCTTTAATGCATCTGCTTCAATCCAGATGACTGAAACAGTATTAAGCATTTAAGGTGCCACAAAGCTTTGAACCACCAACAAGCTTAAGTTTCAGCTGCCAACCTGAGTAATCATGGGATGAAATGTCATGCTGAGACAGGTAATCAACATGCCGGTGCCCATTATGAAGGAGAGCCAGTTTGTCTTTGTGGTGATGGGAGTTTCCAGAACTCCCTGAATGGAAAATGGAAGTGGTACAGTACCCCATTCATTAGGCAAGCTGAACCAGTTAGAATTACATAATAAGGTAAATATAAATAAAGCTTTTCCTGGCCTTTATCCCGACCATCGTGAGCGTCTCTATGCAAGCAAAAATTATGGTTGTTGTTTTCTGGTTTGGAGCATTCAGGTGTGTGTAAACATAATATCAAGAAGGACAGATTACAGCAATGATCTTGAAGTGATTGTTGCTGGGAAGAGTTTGCAGGTAATTTCAAAACAATTTAGAGTACATTATTCTACTGTGAGAAAGATTATTCACTAGTGGAAAACACTAAAAGGTGCACCGTGTAACAAAATCCAAGGTTAATCACAAAGAAATTAAATATATAATTATAAACTGTGTTTCTATAGATGTTCAATTACTTCATTATTTATAATATTTATCATTTATATCTACTTACCCTGGGTCCACATACTGTACAAGGCAGCTGCCACATTTGTTGTGCCATTATTACTACGGTGTCTCTGAATGGACAACAAACTCCTCTGAGCTTTATAACTGCCATGCTGGCTTGTTTGATGCTAGAGTGGCATTTAGGAAAAACAATGCCTAAAAGGCACCTGTTGTACTAGATGTACACAAGTGAACGGTTGCTGTGTTAAACATGGATTATATATCAAATGTTTGCTCATATTTCAGCTGATACGTTTGAGACTGATTTGCAAGTCTCTGGTCAGTGCATCAAACAAGTTCTTTTTGTTAAACAGCCCTAAAGGGGATTTTAAAAACTGACAATTTAGGCCAACAAATCTTCTGAACAGTTTTTAATTTAAGTTGTTGGCCCAAAAGGCCCAAATATGCTTCCTCTCCTCATCATAGACTTGTTTAGAAAGGTTACCAAGTGAAAGCCTCTTCTCAACTTCTTCACTCATTCTCAAACAGCAAGACTTCTGGATCAATGCCATTTGAACAGATGAGACTTAAGTGGCATGCCATGGGACTCAGAACCTTGCAAGATTTCTTCACGCATCAAACATGTGGTCATCTGTCTGACAGCTAACGCTTGACTGCAACTGGGTCATGCAACAGGATCAACAACTATCTGAAGCACGTCAATAAATCTATGAAAGAATGGCTGAAAAGAAAATATTCCACATGTTGACCCAGTCAAAGTTCAGACCTCAGCCTGATGAGCATGGAGGTGGAGAGCTGTCCCTAAACAAATGATAAAACATCAGCAAACTGATGACACGGTGAGAAAGAGATGTAGACGCCAGTGATGTCAGAGAATAGTGAAGTCATACAAAAAGCAGTTGCATGAGTTTAATGTTACGAATGGATTTACAAAGTGCTGGAGAGATTTTAGTTTTTCACACACTGCTTCCATATTTTATTTAGCTGCTGTTCAGTAAGCAATGACACAGTATGATAAACCAGTGTTTTTTTAACCACTGTGCCTTGGCTCAAGAGTGTGCCTTCAGAGATTGTGAGGTGTGCTGTGGGAATTTATGTACTTCAACTTAATTGGTCCAAAAAACATGTTTTGAAGACAAATTGATTTATATCTGCCAATAATAGGCCAAATAATATTTAATTTCAAGAAACTCTGACAACCTTGAATAATTGATAAAGGCTACATAGTTTGATTTTTTAACATTTTCTGTGTATGATATACCTTGCCATTTTTTGGGGGAAAAAAACGTACCTTGACCCAAAAAAGGTTGAAAAACACTGTGATATACCATGTATTGAAGTTATATGTACTTATTTCATTTTGAAACCGGATAACATTTACATACTGTAATATTCTATCATGTCCAGATACAAACACTCTCACAATTAAAAGTGGGAAACTGTTCTTTACTTTAATAAGCAGGTGATATGGATTTTATTGCAAAGGGTTGTTACAACAAAGAAATAATCTGCCCCATACACATTTGCTGTATTTACTTTTTATTTAGATGACATTTCAAGATAGCCTCTAAGCCTCAACATTCTCTCAAATAATAAAAAAAGATGACTGAACTTTTCTGCTCCGCTGACCGACATTCCTGAGAAGAACCAGAACTGAATGCAATTTAGGGCAAATCATTAAAGTTTGCACGTTGACAAGTAAACCTGTTACGCACTAAGCATTTCAAATGAGTGTTCAAAAGTTTGAAGTCAATCAGTTGCAAGGTTGACAGAGCTAATGTGTGTCTGTGCTCTAAGGCAGGAACGTTCCACTTTGAGCTTAAAGAAGTCAATTATTGACAGATGCTAAATCAGGACAAGCTGTCCGGTGCTTCACATCTCGTCTTTTTTAAGAGTTATAAACAATTTTAAAAAACTAAAAATAACTGTAGCTTGTTCCTTTTGTCAAATGTCATAAGATATCTTTCATTCTCCTTGATAGACTTTGCAGATTAACTCCAAATTAATAAAATCAAGATTCACAGTTTTTCTCCCCGCACACCCAGACACACATGTGAGCTAACAGCTGTTTAACCTGCTAACAAAAGTCATGTTTCTTTGAATAAATGACACAAAATCCACAAAATTTGCGTGGTGAACTTCAGATAAAACTAAATGGTGACATCATCTGAATGTGGAAACTTTTCCTGCTACAGCTGCTGTGCATGTGAAACTGTTTTGAAACAAGGGCCTAATGCAGTTAGTTTAGACCGGAGAAGCTGAGAAGCAATGAGTTGTTTAGAATAAAAAAGCTTGCTGATAACATAAACAACACTCTGAGAGAGAAATTTCTAAATAAGGAGAAACAGTGAAACAAGTTTAGTGTTTATGATGTTTTTACAGTTATATTACCGGGCATATCAGTAGCTGGAGGTGTAACATCCTACTCAAAGTGTGAGACTTAAAGTCGACTGAACATTTTTACTTGGAATTTGATTCTCTGCTCAAGTGGAAAGAGGTACACTACACATTCATGCTGTAAAGGTTTAATACTCCCTGGATTTCACTCCAGAAAACTCTTTTTTTTAAAGGAAAAATACTATAAACTACACCAGTTTAAATCTAAATCCAAATTTCTAAAGCAAACCAAAATACTTGCAGTTATGTCACAGTATCTTCCTCTGTGTGGCAAATTTGACCATTATTCAGCTTAATGCTGGACCTGACCAGACATGCTTACTGTAAGTTCAATGCGGGGGAAGTGAGCGGGAAAGGCTTAAAAAAAATTAACAAAAGACTGCTCAGCATGTGAGCGCGCACACGTAGAGCTAGGAAGCTGATAAGTTTGTGATTGTTGGCCCAGGTTCTGGCGGAAATCACCATGAAAGGAGTTTAGACTGTAACTGTTAGGAGGAGGGAGAGCTGACATCACCAACACACACATTGGGACACCCGGAGTAACACACAGGGAATGATAAGGAACTGTGTGGTTTTACTGCATGGAAGCTATCTAAACATATTCCTGGCTATTTCCCCGTTATTTACAGCCTAGTTCTTAGGAAATTTGGCAAAACTCAGACTTTAATTGCTCTCTTAAAACCAGTTACGCTCTAGCCATTTAAGATAATCTTCTGTAATAAGCAGCCAGGTGAATCTCAGCTCTGTACCAAGTTTTTTCTAGATTTTTTCTGGACTCTTGTCCCCCATTTGTTTCCAAAGCTTTTTATGGAGGCTAAATGTTTAAATATCAAGCCTTCTGCTATTTTCTCTTTGGCAATCCTCCTCTTGATGCAAAAGTATGTATTTTCTTTCCTATCTAAAACCTTGTTTAGGCTGGCTTAATTTTCTTCGGAATGGTTCGCCCCTTTTTTCTTTGTTTCTTTCTTGTTTTTCAGCCTAGTTCTTAAAAAGTTTGGCTTAACTCACATTAAGCCTTTTCTTCAGAAACCATTTCCTAGATGAATCTCTAAGACCCCATTTCATTGCTGGAGTATTTCCTTTTTATTCCAGACTTTTGACTCTTTTTTAAATTGTCTATTGTGTTTAGATAAAACAGTTCGCCCCTAGAGATCAGTTCCATCTTTATGCTTGAATGCCTCATGGGATAGTTTTAACAAATTACAACTGATTCTCTCTCTCCCTCTCTCTAAAACAGGAAGGGGTAAGGTAGCCTGTATTGTATGGACTAGACTGAATTTTGGAGAAAAAAAATCGCCAATGCTGACAGAAGTACTTTTAAAAAACTTTAGAAAGGTGATGCTATGCTTTTCCTACTTGGAGGGGAAATATATAGTAAAGCAGGGTGGATCAAGACTTCTATATACCGTAGGCTAGTGCTACTGATAGTAGTAGCCTAGTAGTAGGCTAGTAGTAGTAGTAATTTAGCATCCAAAGCGACTAACATTTGAGAGAACACAAGCAAGACAACAAAGAGTAGGATACAGCATGAACAGGGGGATTGCTGGAGTCAAGGTGGACTTCGATGTCAGGTGCTAAGTAGCCTAAGGTTATTAATTTATTTAGGCTTTTCATTTACCTCTACAGTATAGCTTCTGTGTAAAACCAAAATTTTGTTAACTTTTAAAAAAGCCTTCTGAAATGTAAAGTTTATTAAAGAAAATAGCCTTTGTGAGTGTTTGTTTGCTGTTTTGTGTGTGTGTGTGTGATCTGTGTGTGTGTGTGTGTGTGTGTGTGTGTGTGTGCACTTGTTTTTCTATCTCCGTGGGGACCTCGACCTGATTACACACCGACACAATGGGGACCTCTGTCCTCGTGGGGACCAAAAATGAGGTCCCCACGGGTAGAAGTCTCCTAGAGCTGTGAAACTTAGAAAAAATGCGATTCATGATATTTGCAACAACTGTCCCCATGGGACTAAACACACGAAAAATCTGAAAGTGTGTGAAATTTGCTGCGCACCTAGTGGACACACACAGGTACTGCATGTCCCCACAGGCTCAATGTGTGTCACAATGTCCCACTATCTAGCGCCCTCTATGGGTCGAAGGCAGAATTACAGCTTAGTAAAATCGGGTCAATTTAAGATTTTTTTTCTTTAAATCAATGATACCAAAAGATAAAAATAAATTCTATTTGGATTGTTGATTAACCAAGTTTTGGACTTTATTATTGTCTTAATAACAATTTTCCTTTTTTATTTTA
>JAVQJG010240729.1:0-19310 GCA_036024015.1 Craterocephalus amniculus | reverse complement strand
AAGATGTCTGCCACCTCAGAAGCAGACTTGGACTTCAGGCTCTTGATGATCAGCACTTTGGTCTGTGGTTGGATCTTTGGCATGTTGTCAGAGGTCAGGTTGCGCTTCAGATAAAGGTCCGGTGTGCTTAGGTTCTTTTTATACACACCTGAGAATGTCTTAATTATACTATTTGTCACAGGTGAAGCTCTAATCTGTGATCGGTTGAATAATTTAAAGACACAACAAGACTTTTGTCCTTGCAAAAGCAGATGTTATGGGCTTTACCATGCTGTGTAAACGTCAGGACACTTTTTGATGGCTTTATTTTGCACCAAGTTATAAATATGAAATCCCTTTACATTAAAATAAATCATTTACTGTAACGATTGATTAAAAGTAAAGTTACATGCCATTTTAAGTGACTGTCTTTATGCGACAAGACTTCTGTCAGTGACTGTAATTCTGCTTTTATTTGTTTATATTATGCTGATAAGGATTTGCAGCTTCAGAAACTTCAAATGAAAAAAATCTGAAAATGTGTGTATTTCTTGAAATCAATAAAAAATGGATTTTAAATAAAAAAATGGCCGGCCTCTGAAAGTAAACTCTTGGATCTGTACTTGTTATATACAATCGGTTGTTTTCCCCTTTCATATTGAATTGGCTGAATAAAACAGCTTTTCCAGCATATTCTAATTATCTGGGTAGCACCTGTGTGTGTATATATATATATAAACAGTATATTATGAGACAAGACTTCATTACTCTTTCTGCCTGCTAGTAACATACAGTCTATGCGGGAACAGCTGGACAGCCTTGGGCTCTGCTTCAACTGGGACCGGGTAAGCATGAACTGATAAAAGTATTATATAAGCAGCTATATTCTCTCCTCTGCGTACCTGATTGTCTCTTTTCCTGACAGGAAGTGACCACTTGTCTTCCAGACTACTACAAATGGACCCAGTATTTGTTCATCAAGCTCTTTGAAGCCGGACTGGCCTATCAGAAAGAGGTAAGAATCATCTTTACAAGTTTTCACGCTTTCCTTCTGGAAGGAATGAAGAGGTCGGCTTAAGGAAGAGATTCTTGACTGTTACAGAAGTGACGGAAGCTGTTCATCCATCACTTAATATAAGAAAATATTAACAGTGCTAAAAGGAAAGCTGGGTTAAAGTCTTCCAGTTTATGTGCTGATGAAATGGGACAGCCTTGAAATGAGCTTTTCTGTCTCTGCTATTCAAGCTTTTCCCTAAGCTTTGGGAAAAGCTTAACCATGATTAACCACGTGGCTGTTGTTCTGCATTCATGTGTGTGTGTGTGTGTGTGTGTGTGTGTGTGTTATCTAGGCTGTGGTAAACTGGGACCCTGTTGATCAGACGGTGTTAGCAGATGAGCAGGTGGATGAAAATGGTCGGTCCTGGAGGTCCGGCGCTGTGGTGGAGCAGAAGTTGCTGACACAATGGTTCATCAAAACCACTAACTATGCCAAGGTATAACAGTGTGTGTGTCAGGTGCCTTTTTGTGTTTGTGTGTGTAACAAGAACCATCTGCATGGCTGGATCAATGGTGTCATGTGTGCAAAAATGAATGGTGGGCCCTTCTGATAACAATCATGGCTGACTCGTCAGTATGAGCAGCGCTGCCTCTCTGGGTCTGCAATCAGACCCCCGGAGACCGTCATCTGCAGCCTTGCCTCTGTTCACAGGAAAAATAAACCGGCAGACCTAAGGTCTGCCCGTCTGGCTGATGAGCTTTAACCTTTTAGCACAGGGGTAAACAGGCCTGCTGCAGGGTGAAATTAGCCCCTGCAGAGTCAAACAACGCCAGCAAAAACCTTTTTATGTATTTGACATGCAGGTCATACAGGCAATGTTATAGACATGCAAGTGTGTAAGTTTTTACATACAATGCATTCAGTGGTGTGCAAAGCACTGGCAGAATTCTGTCATTTAAGGTTTTTTCAGCAGCAGCAATATAGAGTCAAGCATATAAGCCACTGGTCACTTAATTAGATTCATTTTCCAAGGAGTCAGACTTTCTTTTATGAAACCAACTCAGCAAAGAACTAGTTTTGGACTGTGTCTTTAGGCACATCGTGCTTTGATGACACATTACAAATATGACAGTTTTTTGCTAAAACAAAGCAAGTCTCAAAAACTGTTTGGACATTTTTTCCCATTAGATTGAATAGGAACGTGTGTCCAAACTTTGGGCTGGTATTATATCTCAGCACGGTGTGCAATTGGAAACCAAACAAGTGGAGGACAAAAAGAGTGGCCTTAAAACAGCAGGTTAGCTGATGTCTTTCAGAAATAGGAAAACAATCAGTCAAAGACCTGGAGCAGGACCTGAAAGATGGATCTGGCCCTTCAGTTGATCCATCCACTTCTCACTGAAATCTCATCAGAAGTGGAAGTTAGTCTGCCAAGGGGCCATTTTTAAAGAAGGGAAATGGGAAGAAAAGTCTGAGGAGTACCAAATGATAGTAGAACTAAACTGAAAATCATTGGCAGTAGATCAGAGTGATGAATCCTCTGCAGAGCCAGACCTCACCATTACCGAAGCAGTGTATAACACTAGACCCTCTCAGAGAGTGCAGACCCCTGCCACGCCATAGGGGTCACTCAAGTGCTAAAAAAACCAATAACAACAATGTCCTATTATAACATCTACCTTTAACTAGGAGATGGCTTGTTACAGTGTCTTATAACAATGGATCTGTGTGTCTTTTACCAGAGCTGCATCAATACGAGAATGACCCTGCATGTGTTCATTATTGAGCTCTCCACATGTGATGCAATGAACCAATATAAGCTGACATCCAGCACTGTTTCATTACTTTTGCATAATGTGCTGCTTTTATGTTATTGTTCCCCCTCGATTAACTAATTAAAAATATAAACATGTTTACAAATTATTCACTTTAATTATAAGTTGGTTGATAAGAGACTGTTGTAAGCTAGGAACAATTTGATATTTCATATTTAAGTATCTAGCCCCAAGTAATACGACATGCAAATCAGTTACCCGTTTATTGAAGTTTTGGCTTCTTCTGAAAGATTAAAAAAAAAGATTTAAAGGGAGGAAAAAAGTGGCCTCTGTCACCTTCTGTCGTATAAAAAAAACAAACACAAAATAAAAGAAAACATGCTGCATCGGTAGGGTGCGAAATGACTCCCTTTGGGAGTTCTAGGGGGTACTGGATGTTGGTAGTTTTAGTGTTATAAAAACATACCTGGATCCAGACGCTGATCCAGATCACTTCCTAAATGAGGCAATGTTTTCACAGATTTCTGAGGAAATTCTTGAAGAAGATCAATGTGTGTTTAACTCTTTAAAACCCAACCCAGGAAAAACCGGTGAAAAAAGTCTCATTTTCAAATTATGAAGTAGTTATTTAGCGCTTTAACAAAATGTGTAAGAAAATAACATTTTTTTTGCTGGGGGGTGCTACATCTACCATTCATGACCATGTGACAAGTCAAATTAATTCAGTACATTAATGGGGGCAGAAGACATGTTTCATATTGTATTCTGCAGAGGTTTGAGCAAAGTTTTTACCATGAAGTGATGCAAAATGTCTCAGTAACATATGAATCAAATATGATACGTTTAGCTTTATAGGGTTAAGTGAGTTAGAAAACTTAATCAGGGTCTTTTTAAAACACCTTGGTGGTGTTGTATTTAACAATGTTACTAATATTTCAGCTGTGCTTGTTTTCACAAAAGAATGACGATATACTGAGGCCCAAATTAGGCCAGGAAACGCGTTTGTTGGCATGCTTTGAGTTTTCTGTTAATTTCAAAGAGTTGATAACAGAAAAACAACTAATTTAGAATTTATTAGAACCCCTTACCCCTTTTTTTCCCTTTACGGATTTACCGTTTGCCATTTTATCCCTCATATTGCTCAGAAAAACTTATTTTGTCCACGAGCAAATGTCAGGTGCAGCAGCTTCACTGGAGTTGCCCATGCATGTCCGTGACAGAGGTGAGAATGAAGGTGGAAGCAGCCCACTGTGACAATGTGCCCCAGCATTTCTAATTTTCTTTGACAAGCAAAAAAAGTGGGAATGAAGGAAGAGGAAGGCGTTAGTGAGAAAGACAGATGGATGGAAAGGAGGAGCGAGTCAAGCCAGAGCGTGCCAAATAAAAAATAGCGATGTAATTGGACTGTGATTTCCTGCATGTACGTTTCGTCTGCTCGCCCCGGCACATGTTTAGGTCCACTAGACATCATTAACTACAGACGCTGGTTATTAATTTAACTGTCAAGTTGCTCCACATTGTACAAAAACTATAATAATCATAAAATGTTAATGTACAACGTGCAGGATGCTGAATTATCAGGTGCCTGCTGCAGACTTTTCAATTTCATACACAATCGCACTTGTTGCAGTCAGACAAATAAATACGGACGGCCCATTACACCACACGAATATCCAAATCATTGTCTCACTGTGAGCTTAGGACGATGTTCTCTCAGTGCATACAAGTATCTATAAATATTTTGTCATTCTGGTAAATTAGCCATAATTAAATTGTAGGAGGCTGGTTTCACTCTTTTTCCCATCCAACCGTTTGTGTTGATACAGTGTGATATTTCTGTCAGTGTATTTGATGTCGCACACACACTAATTCTTAGTTATTGCTATACAATGCTTTTTCTTCCAAGCTTTTCTGAGTTGCCATGGAGACTCTTCTTACCGCTGTACATATTTCAGCTCCTCCTGCTTTTGTGCTAACTCTGTATTTTCAAGTGCAGGAAAGTAAAAAGCATTTCCTGCCTCTCTTTGTTTCTGTTTGCTTTTAGTCATGCTGACACAGATTTGTTTTGTTCCTGTCTCTTTTCTGCCCCTCTTGAGCAATAATAAGTGTTACACGCTGCACTCATGCCCGTTCTGACTCTAGCTAGTGTTTATGTTTGTATCGGTAACTCGGTGATGAGCCAAAGCATGCTGCGTGTTACCGCATGGGGCATTGTGGGTAATAGATTGTGACAGACTGAAGAGGAAATGGAGAATTATAACATCTTTCGCCGCAGAGCAGCTGTGGCTTTTTGGCCTGAGCCTTGTTGATATGCATAGCTCCAGCTAATCACGCTGAATAACTGTTGCTGTGTGTTGGAGGAAGAGACAGAGTGTACACACAGTATTGGTGATTGTTTTGTGATTTCACCAAAAGTAAGGTGAAAGGAGGTCAGAACTTTTTGAAAACATCTTTTTGCCTGGATATTATGGCTTAGCAGGGTAATTTGAAAAAAAAAATTAGCACTTGTTTGAAAGAGGACACTTTTAGTTGGTGTCAATTCCAGAATTAGGTCATATTTCCAATGGATTACCTCTTTGACTCAGACAGGTGGTGTATTTCATATTTGTCTATTTCTTCTTCTTCTTGCAGCCTCTTCTGGATGCCCTGGAGGACCTCCCAGAGTGGTATGGGGTCAAAGCCATGCAGGCAAATTGGATCGGAGAGTGTACTGGCTGCTACTTTGACTTCAAACTCAAGGTGAATCTCTGCTCCCTTCTCTTCTGTTTACTTTTTAATCATTCATCACTCTCGCCTTCTAGCCATTGAGTCACAATTCTCCTTATGTCTGCTTCTGTTTTAATCTATTTCACTCCAAAAACTGAAAACTAGCATTATGTAATTCTTTGGCGCCTGTGTTTCCTAATAATTTCTTCCTTAAAAATCAAGCACAAAAGCCTTGAAATAGTCAATATTTTCATCTCCTGCCGATAATTTCTGTCTTTGTGCCTATGATGGGTTTCTCTGGCAGAGTGAATAAACAAAATTAAAGCAGCTAGCAGTCATTAGAGTGATGTTGTGGCTGCTTTTCTTGTTTTACATCATCCTGCAGCCTCACAGAGATTTTATACCACATGTCCCCCTAGAGAACCGATGGTAATCATGAGTAAGTCTTCAACATGATCTTTTTTAATTATTGTGCCATCTTTAGATTAGAAAAAGATCAGCTGGACAAAGTAGGGCTATTATTTGTGAAAGAGTCAGGGGAATTGATTTGGGACTTGAACTGACGGCTTATTAAATCTTTTATTTAGTGAGATTTGTCACATTATTATTATTATATGTCATTCACAAGATAGCAAAACAATCAGTTATCTTGAATCTTGTGTTGGTGTTCATTCATGAGTGATTCAACTGCTAAAAGAAAGAAAAATGCTCTTTGCATTCAGTTTTCACTTTTTAAATGAGTTAAGTTATAAAGAAATCAAATGAGCTTTCTTTGTTTCTACACACTGGTTGCTAATTACATTGTTTCAGTCGTATTTGACGGAAGCCAAAGTGTAACTGGAAGGCCATCATGTTTTCACTCATTAGCTCTCCGCTGCCTTGAAAGAGAGAAGTTCCCTTATTCTCCCTCTGTTACTTCCCAGGTGAACGGTGAGGAGACGGGGGAGACCCTGTCAGCCTACTGCTCCTCCCCAGAGACGGTGTTTGGAGCAGCTTATCTGGCCATCCTGCCCTCCCACAGGCTGCTGCACGGTAGCAGCTTAGTCCAGTCGGTCCTGCAGAAAGCCTTTCAGTCAGGCAGAGGTAAGCATCTCTCACTCTGTTTAGAGAATCTATGTAAAGTATATTTTTTACCTCTTTTTTTCTTTCAAAGCAAGAGATGTTTTCCTTACAGTGATATGATTATTAGCTGCACTAGGTCCCAGGGGGAAAACAGCTCTTCCTTCTGCTCCTCCATGCTGTCAGAACATGAAACGCCTCCAGGAAAAGTTCCCTTTTTTGCATTATTTCTTTATGTGGCTGCACCTAATTAAAAACAGTATCAACAGAAAAAAAAGTATCATCGAAGTCTTTTAGTGTACTTGTCTTTGTATACTAGTATCTCTAGTATGGCTTTCTGTTTGTGACTCTACTTATGTGAACATATTTATTTAGCCATCAGGCTTTACATTAGCTATCTGCTAATGTATAGCTGCTGGTCCCCCTGCGGACTGGGTGTATGTTAACTGGGATTCCCCTGAGACGGTCTCAAGAGTAAAGAGTTGTTGATAATGAGCCATGAGGGGAATCGGTGTCGTCTCTTTTACAACTTCCACCTCTTGCTTTCCAGACTCTCTTACAGATGTTAAAGCTTACAACCTGTTCACTGGCCAAGAGGTTCCCCTCGTCATCTCTCACAAGGAGGCTTTAGATGGCTATTTGGACACTGTCATTTGTAAGTTATTGGCCCATTAGCATGTTGAAAAGACACTGTTTTTATACGATGTGGTGTTGATGTGAAGATTGTGGGTGTTTGTCCCATAAAGAAGTGCGGAAACTAGGGCTGGGATCAAATGCTTTCCTCCCGATTCGATTCCTTTACAATTTCTTGGGTGCCGATTTGATAAAAATAGTTATTCTCATGATTCTTCAGCATTGCAGATTATTGTGGGGAAAAAGAGGTGGTGCAAAAAATCTTATTGCTAGATTTTTTTTCTTAATTTCAAATAGGAAAAAACAACAGTATCCAGACCAAAATACTGCTACTATAATACCCGACAAGACAAGTAAAAAAGATAAATAAAGATAATTATAAAAATGAAATGTAAAAATTATTTTTACATTTTTTTGCATTTATTTGACAAATTTTTCTAACAAAGAAATATGTATTTTAAAATTGTGAAATAAAAAAATCCCGATATTCGATTTTTTTAACAAAAATTTTTTTTTAAAGTTATGTAAAAAAAAAAAATCACGACATTCGATCCTTCGATTCGGTTTTCCCACCCCTAGCGGAAACCCAGGGGATTGTTAACTGCATCACATCATGCATCAGTATCACAACAGAGAGACATTCAGTCATTTACCACTGAATGTTTTATCTTTGCATTTCAACGTTTCATTGCTGCCATTTTGTGTGGTAGGTGTTCCAGACAACAGTGAGGAGGATCTGTCTGTGGCCAAAGCTCTGAATCTTAGCTGGAACACAGTGCTGAAAACCCACGAAGATGGTACACAAACCCTGATCAACTCTAACGAGGTTGGCACTGATCGTTAACGACGATGAACACATCCCTGATTATTAAACTGTATCATAAATGTAAAAGCATTCGTCCTGTTCTGACATTCATCCCTTTCCTCGCTCAGTTCTCAGGCCTCACCAGGGCGCAGGCCTTTGACTCCATTACCCAGAAAGCCAGAGAGGAGAAGGTGGGAGGCCACCTTACCAGCTCCAAGCTCAGGGACTGGTTGATATCCAGACAGAGGTACTGGGGCACACCCATCCCTGTGGTGCACTGTGGGTCCTGTGGGGCCGTCGCCGTCCCTGAGGAGGAGTTACCGGTTACTCTGCCGAAGGTGGCGTCCCTCACGGGAAAAGGGGCGTCGCCTCTAGAAGCTGCACATGACTGGATCAACTGCAGATGTCCCAGGTGAGAATCCTGACAATTGGTGACATTTATGTTTTAATTCCACTCCTTTGTAATTCAGAGCAGAACTGTAAGTTTCATCAACACTTTATTTTTCTTTTTTGCCTGTTTTGACTGAGCTGAGGCAACCGCTAGCCAGGAGAATAGCAATGCACATATGTTGTACCAGGTATTTACAAAGACGATGACAAAAAATTAACAAAAAAGAAAACAAGAAGTATAAAATCTTGTTCATGGCAAAAACTTGTTTTTGATTAACCAGCATAGAATAATACATTAAAAACTGGAGCAAACAAAAGCAGAACCGCTGGGTAAAGTATAATATTATCTGCAAACTGATAAATAAAAAAAACAGTTTATAATTCAGCTTCTGCACTGGTGGGGGGTGTATTTATGCATGTGCAATACACATGCTCGTCTATGAAGGCATCACTAATCCAGTGTGGCATATTCAATTTGCCGTTATTGTCAAAACAAAGCCGTATAAACCTGTTTGCACTGTAACGTTTTGTCTGAGCAGAAAATAAATGTGAAATTGTTCTGTTGGAAAAAGCAACGGCAGAGGAAATGGTTGGTATTGTCTTTGTTGTGGTTTCACATTAAAGCATCTCACTAACTGTGAGAGTGCAAATGTTGTAAATTGTGCACCATTTATCTTAAATTTAGTCAATTTCATCCAGTAAAACATAAAAAAAGCTTCTTCAGATGAATACAGGAAGCTCTTAGATGATCCCACTCAGTCATGTCCTCAATGTCTTTGTTCAGTTGTGGATCTTTGACCCATTTTCACAACAACCACCCCACTAAAGATCTCTCGCATAAGCAGGAGAATCACCATGAAGAACTGGCAGCGTCGGCACAAAGGTTGCCATCGAGCTGCTTTATATTGTAAATGGGATTCAGCATTGTTTGTGTTCGACTAATTTGGGAAGTTAAGCTGTGAATTGTGGGGTAAGAATTAGATTATGAATAAGCCCTTTACAGTGACTGCCTCTCCTCCATATTTCCTGTGTTTCCTCAGGAGACCAACTCTGACAAAATGAGCCGCTGTCAGGCGAGCAGAGGGGACTAACAGCTTCACAGGAACAAAGAGCGTTCAGTCTGTAAATTGCGTGATTAATACTTTTGCTCATACCGGGTTATGCAGTGGGTTGCATCTACGACAAGAGCAACATGAGATAAAGGTAGAGCTTATGTAAGCCAGCTGCGCTTCTATAAAGACACACAAACGCCGTGCATGCGGATGCATTAACCTTTCATACACTGCCATAATCACACGCTCTCCGCTGGGCAACCCATCTCGCTGAATACGCCTGAAAATGCAGAATGACGACTCAGCTGGTGTCTCTGAGTCCCTCGCTGACACAGGAATCCCTCTCTGAATAACAGTAATCACCGTCAAGGCACCGTGTTAATTAAACCTAAGGCCCTCTCAGTTGCAGGAGGCAGAAGTCATCAGATTGGGTTTACTCACTTCTGCAAAGCCGCTATAATTCCTCCCATCAGCGATGATTGATGGCAATAATCGTTATCTCCCCTCTCCCCATCTCCCCTCCGTTGTTAAGTGTCTGTCAAAATTTGTTCTCTTCACTTGTCGACCATGTCCAATTAAAGTTAGAGTGGAGCGCCTGAGAGATGGGGGGGGGCAGGAATAGAGTTTTATCTGTCCTTGAGGAAGTCATTTCCTGTGCGCTCATCTCGTCTTCGACCCTCGGCAGCACCATAAATTAGCCTGCCAACTGAAGCCTGCCACGGCTTAGTCTGATTATGAGGGTGTGTGTGTGCGCGCGAGTGTGTGCTCCATATATTCACAGGTAAACAGGGAGACCTCGCGGTTTGGTCGGCCGTCACACGGACACGTAGCAGATGGAGAATTGTTTTCTCTTGGAGGAGGACTTTTATGGAGTGTGCAGCTGCTTCTCTCGCTGCATTTGTTTGAGAGGCTTTTGGCTTTTTCTGGCTCAATCACACGCACGCACGCACGCACGCACACACACACACACGCACGCACGCACACGCGCGCACACAGACACACACGCTCACACACACACACTGACTGTGAACACTCATGGATACGAGTTGCTCCAGATTCAGTTATGCAGTTTTACTACCAGACTTGTTGTGTGTGTAAACTTTGATGGGAGGAATAAGCCGTCTCTCAGGAGACACAGTCCGGCGTCTGATTGGCTGCTGTCTAAACCATGCAGGACTTCACAAATTTAGTTTTTTCAAACAGTTGTGGTACTAATATTTCCATTTTTGCGAAGGTTTTCATTTTTGTCTTGTTTCCTAATGGCCAAGATTTGTTATACTGCTGTGTTCTCATCATCTAAAACAACACCTGGTTTCCAAACATTAACCTTGCTGCACCTTAGCCTTGTTGCCAGGCAACGCTCAGCTCTTACCTCATCATCACAGCCTTATTATAGACTGGTATGGTAGGTGGTCGAGATGTTTTTGCCTCTCAGTTGGTGAGTACGCTGTTGTAAAATTTCAGTGTAAAACAATGAGACAGGAAGTTGAGCGACACAAAGGTCCAGGTAACACAATACCGGAGCGTATTGCATAAAGCTGAGAGCAGTTTTACTGGTTATCTTTCTGGCACACCAGTTTCAAATCAGTTGAGACTTATTATAAAGTAAAAGGCAGACGCTCTCATTGTTTCATTTAGTTTTTTTTCTTACCAAGCGATCAGCCTCTAAAACTCTTTTCCTCACATGTCTTTGAGGATGTCCTGTTCTGTACTTTGAAAGCACTGTTGGCAAATCACAACCCAAAGTGCTGTTTGGCTTGGACAGAAAGAGCCACAAGGTGGCATTTCCAACACAAACACATGATCATGACTGAGGCCTGGCAGTTTGTTCCCTGTTAGCTCAGCCTGTTAGTCGGGGCACAGAAACAGAGCGCTGGTGCCAGTCTGGCTTCAGCTGTGCTTCTCTGCAGGGACACGACAGCCAGATGGAGCCAGCTTTATACTCGCAAACACACTTTCCTCTGACCCACGCAAACACAGATCGTTTATTTGATGTAATTTTAATAATCGATTGTTTTGCTGCTTCTGACGACCACGTCTGTCTGTATCTGCCCCATCAGATGCAAAGGCCCAGCAAGGAGGGAGACCGACACCATGGACACATTTGTGGACTCAGCGTGGTATTATTTCCGATACACAGACCCTCACAACGCTGACAGGTATGCGTTGCCACCCCCAGAGACTTCACTTAAGTATTTTTTTGTTTGTTTGTATGTGTAGTGCAGACTTACTGTCTGCTTTTGTCACACTAAGACAGATTTGGACAGAAACAGATCTTATTGTCATCCTGTTTGTGCAGATTTCAGTTTTGGAGTGTTCTCCAGGAGTACATAAACGTATATCACTGTCATTTCTGCTATGTAAACACACATTTAATTTTTTCCTCTTATCTCACACAGACACACACTTTACCTCAACTCATTTGTTATATTCTGCAGACTCTTTTTGGAAATCTTATACAAGACCATAAAATGATGCACTACCCACTCTCTCTCCCACTTACCGCTTTAAACATGCATACTGCTTGAGTACACACACACACACACACACACACATGCAGCACACTGTCCTCAAAGTTTCACTTTCTGCCAACAGAGATTATAGAGCCATAGCTGTCACCTGCTGGGATGGTGGCGATACCCAGAGCTTAACAAAAGAGATTAATTTCTCTGTGCCCTGACCTAGCAGTAAAGCTGCTTTAAAAGGGAGGGGGACTGCTCTCTCTATTGCTTTTGCAAGCTGGACAGATTAGGGCGCAACAGAAAAAAGTAATTACACTATTTGGGCATTTTGGCTGGCCTGCTCAGGATCATGTGCACTGGAGGAAAAGATGGCAATAAGAAGCAAGAGATGGCGAAAGTAGCAAACAAGGGAAAGGAAATGAGAGGAGGGAACTCATGCATGGTTGTGCGTTAGATTTTCTTGACCTGATGCCTCCAGACAAGCGAAATTAATTCAATGTTGTTAGTTTTTTTTCCTCCTTGGTTCAATCATCTGGAGACCCCATCAGCCACAGAAGGAAGGTGAGAGGCAGAGAGGTGTGAAGTGGCACATTGAGATAGAAGAGCACCATTACTGCTGATAATATGATACCCAGCTGCCCTGCTGAGATATATAGAAATAACTTTAGTTAACTGTAAACATGTGAGGTTTTTTTTCTCTTGCTATAAGTGGGAAGCCTGTTTAAGAAAAGATGCTATAGGATGCTGCTGTTCACCTCATCTCTAAACCTTTGTGTGTCAGAATTAGCCTGCCCCCTGCAGGACGAGTGCATGCATGTCTATAAAAAAACATCATAACGTGTCGTCTGACATAAAAGTTTCTAAGAATATAATCTGTAATTTACTTAGACAGAAATCTGCTTTGCTGATCGACATAAAAGCAGTAATTATGATGTAAAAAGCATTTGCTTTAAATGCAAAGTCAGTCCTTCTGAACTTTTTCAGTTAGATGAATATGATCAGATCACAAATATACTGTTTTAGCTTATTAAGGATAAAGTTGGAAGGAAATGGATGGTAATTATGTTGTAGAAAATGAAGAGGAAAAAAGTTAATAGAGGGAATTAATTGATGTATATCACTTTTTGCAAGCTAAAAGGCTGAGCATTTCTGTTTCCTGCCATTAGCATGAAGCCTTTGTGTTTTTTCAGAAAAAGAAATAAAACAGAAAACCATGCATTTATCAGGAGGCAACAACAGTTTCTCTAAAATCCTCCGTAAATTTGCCTTTCCTTTGCAGGCCTTTCGAGCGCAGCCTAGCAGATCGCTGGCTGCCTGTCGACGTTTACATCGGCGGCAAAGAACACGCTGTCATGCATTTGTACTACGCTCGCTTCCTCTGCCACTTCTGCAAGGATCAAGGACTCGTGGGTCACAGGTGGATTGTGCTGTGATTTATCTTCTCCTGGCGTTCAGACATATTCTGTGCAAACATGTCAGCCGATCCTTTCTGCTTTTCAGGGAACCTTTTTGGAAACTCCTCGTCCAGGGTCTGATCAAGGGCCAGACCTTTAAACTGGCAGACAGCGGCCAGTACCTGAAGAGAGAAGAAATAGACTTCACAGGTACACACTGCTTGAGTCTACAGTGTGTTTGTTAATGTAACACATTTGTAACAGAAGGAGAGAGGGCTTCCCTTCATATTTTATCCTTTGGAAAAACAGAGGCAGTGTGATGTGAATGTGTTCTGCTTTTAATCATGGTATTTGATGATGCCACTATTTCTCTTCTTCCTGTTATTACTGCAATTTGAAATCCCTCTCAGGTTTGCCCTTTATTACTTCTCCCAAGTGAACAAGAAGTTAACCAGCTGCTTTTGACAGAAGTCAAATCACATGAAATCTGTTGAGGAGACGGACGGTCTCTTATAACTGTCATCATGCTCATGGGAGCAAACTTTTGAATTGAAGTTGAATAAACAAGAATTCCTGAGTCAAGTATTATAAACTTTAAAGTATAAATAGTTTTCTTCCTCATAAACAATGTAAGTGACATATTTATATTAAGCTTTGTTACAGTATGACTGAATAACCAAACATTGCTGCTAAGAAAAGCTGAGAGAAATGTTTCCAGCTTTGACTGCTAACACCTCATTGCTTCTTTCAGATAAGGAGCCCGTGGCGCTGAGCGGCGGCCGCGTTGAGGTGACGTGGGAGAAGATGAGCAAGTCCAAACACAATGGTCTGGATCCCCAGGAGGTGGTGCAGCAGTACGGTGTGGACACGGTTCGACTCTACGTCCTTTACGCTGCACCGCCTGAACAAGACATCCTCTGGAATGTCAAGAGTGAGCTTAAACGCAGAATGGCCCAGAAACGCTCAGTTAATCACGAAGAAGAATTAAGAATAATGATGAAGATGCATATGCATTTCTTTCTGTGTGTGTCACATCATCTTCTTATATGTGTGTGTGTGTGTTTGTGTGTGTTAACCCGTTCTTTAGCCGATGCTCTTCCTGGGGTTCTGCGATGGCAGTCTCGACTGTGGCAGCTGGTGACCAAGCTGAGAGGAGCGCGGGAACTTGGAGATGTCCCCAACCCCTCCCTGCTGAAAAAGAAGGAGCTGGGAGAGGCCAGGAAGATCTGGGAAAACAAGAACTACGCCATTCAAGAGGTAGGTGCTCCGCAGTGTTTGACTTGCTAAAACCTTTTGGTAAAACATGGCTTAAAAGTCTCTCGTCAGTGTTATTAAAACCAACATGTTGAAGAAATTCTTACCAGCAGGGGTCAGTTATGGACCTGCCATCAATACCTTCGTTTTTATATTTACATTTTTTTGTCTACTGAAATGTTTTTAAATGTCTAATTATACTTTATTGCCTTCAATCTTTTGACACTTTGATAACTTTGGGTAATAAGAAATTTTTGGGCATTTTTGGGTTATGAGAAATGGTGGTTTGTAATCTCTAAATTTCAGCGTATAGGATAACAGTGTGCGAGTAATAAATCATCCATTACTCAGTTCAACAGTATGAAGTCCACTGTCCCAGCACCTGAAACCCCCAGAGTACAAAGCCAACGGTAGAGGGGAATGGAAATTGATTTTAAATCCACTCTGTCTCCTTTCACACTTTATAAATAGCCTCCTTTGGCTGGGAGGTTGGATTCTCTTCCCCCTCCCTCCCATCAGAGCCTGAGCTTTTAAATGACCTCAGGCTGTTTGCTATAAGGCCTCAAAGCCCAAGCTGTCCTTTGATGTGTCCCACAGAAAAGCCACATTGATCAGCCTCCTCCTAAGGCCTTTCCCAAATGGGTTCCTCTTCCCAGCAGGCTAAGTATGGGAATGCTCTCATCTGTGCACCTTCAGCTGGCACACACCATCATAAAACGGAGCCGGTTGTTTTTTTCTAATGACTCAACGGTGGCAGACTGAAAAATGTACCCTCACACAGTCATTCCATGTGAGCATCCATACATGTAAAAACCCGGCTAGGAGCTTATTGTGTTGATATTTCCAGGTGACGGCTCACTTCACAGAGGACTTCCTCTTTAACGCTGCCATCTCCCGTCTGATGGGACTCACCAACACTCTGAGCGTGAGTGTGTCTTCATTATATTAAAGGAAAGGCTCCACAGTTGCCGTTTAACTCTCTGGAAATCACATTTTTAATATGTGTGTGTGTTTTTAGAGTGCAACCGTCAGGGTGCTGCAGCATAGTGTGGAGTTTGAGGAAGCTCTGGCTGCCCTGGTTATGATGGCAGCCCCCATGACGCCTCACTTGGCCTCTGAACTTTGGGCAGGTTGGTGACAATCACATTGTCTGGAAATGATCAATTTCCCTTTCACACATATTTATTTATTCAATGTTAAATGCTTGAATGAAAGGAAACGCAGCTGCCATCTATCATGTGACGAAGAAGCAGGATGAATGCTCCCATGTGATCAGATACTGTTCCAATAATTTATTGAAAAGAGATTATTCACATATTCTTAACTAAGAATCATAAAAGCATCACATCAGTGGGTGTGGATAAAATGCATGATTAACATGTTTACTGAAAGTTTTATTCAAATTAGGTTATTTTTTACATTTGTTAAAGGAACTTGTGTCTGACAAACACCAGTAAACGCCCAGCTGTGATAAAAGTAGCTGATGAACCAGCAAGAAGAGCATAGAATTAAGCTTTTTCTGCTAATGACAAGGAAAGGCATCACAGTTAATGTTTAAAACTCTTTGGGAATGTATTGCACGCTAATAAAAAGCCTGATTTACATATTATCCAAAATACATGAATAATCCATCATATGAAAAGAAAGCAGCGCTGTTAGACCGTTAACATAAACAATAGAGAGGAAGGACATTACTTTTCCTACACTATGTAGAGGTTTGCCCTCACACTGGCCTGGAGGACATCCCTTTATTGTTGTTGACACACACACAAGCTTTCAGCGCACAGCTGAGAGAAAAGGGGTTCCGGATAAACACACTGTCCAGCTGATAGCCAGAGTCAGGAAAAACTGACAGATGAGGAAAGAATGTGGTTATGTTTGTGCTCTCGTACCTGGTTTTTAAACAGCCCGTAAACACGGCAGACAGACGAGGGACATGTGACCCGCTGCACTCGGCCACGCCGGGATGGTTGTAGATGTACTCACACAGCTCAGGATAGAGGAAGCTCACATCCTTCCCTTTAGCCTCCAGTAGGATGTTCACTCGCTGGCGTAACTCCGTCAGGATAGGAGGTAGAAGGGCAGCCCGGCTGTTGTTTGACCCTTCATCGAGATCCTCTGCCATTTTCTGACTATTTGTTATTCCTATTCCCACACTTTAGTTAACAGCTGTTTCACATATTTATATTCAGTCTGACAGAAACTTTTCTCATTTGTTCATGTTTGTTTGTGTGTGGGTTTGTCCAAGGTCTTTGCCAGGTGAAAAACCCCCTGAGCCCCGTCCTCCAGCGAAGAGGAGATGTCCTGCAGCAGTCCTGGCCCACTGTGGACTCCCAGTATCTGGAGGTCCCTGATTTTGTGGAGTTGTCAGTGCTGGTAGGATCCCATAAACACCTACTCTCTGATATGAAAGTCCTGCTGGCAGCTTGATTTTTATTTCTAGAGTTAAAAATAGATTCCTTTCACAGTCTGTCATTTTCAAGAGCGCCTATGATTAGCCTGCGACTGCAAGTGTGTGCATACCTGCGTGTGTTTGTGTGTCGCCATGTCAAGCGATGCACTTTAAACCAAATAGACAAGTTGGTCGGTAATTAGAAGTCAACAGAAGTAGCCTGACATTCACGATTCACTGTTGTGCTCTAACTTGTGAGGTTTTTTTCTCTTTTTCCTGCTCGCTGAAAGCTTTTGGTTACGTTGCAGATGGATGTAGCAGGGATGTAAATCTGTTTACAGAGTTACATTATAGGCATGTGTCCTGATGGGGACCAAAAAAAAACCCAAAAAAAAACCACCCTGTCTTTGGGTTATGAATCATTTGATTTGAAGGTCAAACATGTTTTTTAATTAGGATACAGTTAGGTTTAAGTTTAAGGCAGAGAGTAGTTAGGAGTCGTGGTAATACTCCCTGAAATTGTAATCATACATGCATGTTTACTTTTCATCGGATCACTGACAGAGGGAAAATGCTGCTGTGATGAGGTGGTTAAAAAATCTAATTTGCCTTAAAATCTGATCTTCAGGACACAGTGGCTTCATTGTTATCAGCACTTGGAGTGATGAGATGTGTGTCCAGACATTACCAATCTATTCACAACTCTTTCACAAACCGGTTGGAACATGTCTCAGCAAGCAAATTAAAGTTGAGCTTATATAGACGTTTGCCAAAATGCCCTGATGTTCCCAAAATGTCCTCACAAGTTTAGGTCTCAGGCTGGTCCTCAGAAATGCAGTTTTATGAATGCAAACACAAAAAGAGAAAAGTGACGATGACGCTGGTTTTCCCTGAGTCGGAGCTCTCTGTTGTGGGCATCCTCACGCCCTCTTTCTTCTAATCACTTACTTGGGTTTGTCCCAGAATGGAGGCCAAAGCAGAGCTTAGTAGGCTCACACACACATGCGCACACACTCACCCACACACCATTAATTTGCAACCGCTTCCAGAGACATGATCACATTCAGCGTGTGCACGCATACACTTGCTTCTAAACATACAATGAGTGCCCTCCCATACCTACCACTAACTATGTGTTTGAAAGAGTGAGCTGTATATGCAGACTGAGAGGTGGAGTCTGTTATTTTGGGATTCGTGCACCAGGAAAGAGTTTAAGTAGCGTTTCAATATTTATAAGATGAAATCTCTCTTAAATGGAAAGGTTTAGACAGAACAGGTCAGTAACTTGGCTCCTGTTTTGTGTCGTTTTTCTTGCTTCCAGATAAACAACAAGCCTTGTGGCACAGTGACGGTGCCTCTGCAGGTGTCCAAGGACTCCAGTCAGGTCCAGCAGCTGGTTTTGCAGAGTGCAATCGGACAGAAGTTTCTGAGTGAGCGCAGCATCAAGCGGGCCATCCTGTCCCCCCGGACGGCCCTCATCAACTTCCTTGTTAATGAGTGACGTTTGGGCGGTCGTTACTCCAACTGTTCACTGGGGATGTCTTTCTTTCAGACGGAGACAATTAAAAGATCAAGAAGTTGTGGTTAAAGAATGAATGTCTTTCTGTCTGTCATGTAAATATAACTCAGGGTCTTTTATTTATATTTTCTTGTTTTTATTAAATGATTGAAAAACCTCAGTTAGTCTGAAGATTTTTCCATGTGAGATTCGGCTCTTTCAGATCAGCTTTTAGCCGATCTGAACCTTTTGACTGCAACATGTGAAACCAAACTCAGCATTCCTGTTCTCTCTTTTCTCTTATTCAACACATCAGCAGCTTCACACCTCTCTGTATCTCATCTGAGTCACACAATGATCTGCCTTATCAGCGTTTGTGTGCCTCTTGTCCTGCTTGTAGCGGTGCCGTACATGGACAAGTGTTCTGTCTGTGACTCCTTCTGTCATCTAAAGGTCAGATAGAGGTAACTGGGGAGCATCACGTTGTTGGGAGGAATTTTAATCTCGCTATCGCATCCTGACCATTCATTGCTGTCCTGTGCCTCATCACCAGCAGCTCCTGTTCATCAGCCCAGTATCTCCACACTGGGCCAGCATGACTCAGCCCAGCTGCCATGGCAGAACCCACACATCAGAGACACTGAAATATATCTGCATGCCTACCCATAGGCCGATCCTGTGAATAAGCGGTCATCTGATATGTACAAACACGATTTCAAGTGCCTACTGACCAGATTAATCCAACATTGACTTGTTAAAAAATTCCCCTCCCTTGATGTTCTTGTTTTGTGTTATTTGGATCTGTGCTTAAATTTTAACCCACAATTTAGATTAAATTTCTTTGTTGTTGGATTTTGATATTCACTTATATTCACTTGATATTCACTATATATATATATATATATATATATATA
>JAVQJG010240716.1:0-14558 GCA_036024015.1 Craterocephalus amniculus | reverse complement strand
AAAGTAATGTTATATGTACATCCTCACGTTGATTTGGTGTTATCACAGGAGTCAGTATACATCATTTAATGCAGTAATACCAGACACGCCTTCAACACAAGTTGGGAGTTAGAGATGTTCCGATCCCATTTTTCTCCTCCAGATACCGATACTTGTGCTATGGGTTTCGGCCAAAATCAATTACTGATACCACTATATTATAAAACAAATGTCATATTACACCTGTACGACTGTGATATGATTGGCATTGTGATAAGGCCTGGCTAAGGTTAAACTCTTTGTAAAACATGAATGAATCCAGCAAACTGAAGCCATTTATCTTCAGATGTAGTCGTGGGAGAATCCAGTGTGAAAAACTGCCACACCGCTGACATCATTACTATCGGCTGCACACTGCAACTGTTTTAAGAACAATGAAGAAGAACTGTGTCAGAGCTAATAGGGCTTATCAGTAAATAGATACTTATTTTAATAAATGATGTGGTACAGAATTGGTGCCTAAACTCCAGTACTCGCCGATACCGATACCAGAATTTGGGGCAGTATCGGAGGCATTTCCAATACTGGTATCGGAACAACTGTAGCAGGAATGGAGGGTTCCACAGCTTTCTGTCATTGCATGAAGGGGTTCCTCGGGAAAAATAGGTTAGGAACCACAGTCAGAATGCATTACACTACAAATGCAGATGTGTGTAACCGCCTTTGCACTGCATTGGTGTCATGTTAGCAGGTTTTTCTTCCTGGATGGTCCATGTTTCAATTTGACCTTGTTCTTTGTATTCCAGTATGTCTTACCCTTTCTTCCTGATATATACTTCAGCCGACACCTTTATTGACACATTTTTACACACCTACAATATGTTAGTCGTGGCTTTCTGAAGTATTTGTACCTCCCAGCCTCCTTTATTCCGCATTAGATCCTCATCTCTGTCCACTGTTCGGTTTTAGTGTCAGATGTGTTATCCCTAGCTTTTCTAATGGTCTTTCCTTCTTTTAGTTCTTTGAATCCCTGTTATTGGATTTCCTGCCTGAAGAGCATATTCTATTTCTTGTGAATAAGGAGTTGTTCTTCACCTATTCACATCCTGCTCTTGGAACGAGGTGAGTAAAACACTCCCACACCCATAAGAATGAATTGTATAATGTCAACTCACAGTCTGTATTGTTTACTCACCTTTAAAGGTCTTTAAATCTTTAATAAAAACAGAATGTTGGGATTTTCCAGCCTCACAAGCCCATAATTTATTCTCAAGAGAACATAAAGAACAAGTTTCTTTAGATGTGTGGCAGCCATGAAATTTAAACCATGCTAATATTTTCCACAAAATGGTCAGATGTCTCAGTTTCACAATGTTGTTAATGTTATGTTATGCTGTGTAGTTAAATCAGCGTTATTCAGCATATTCAAATAAATGAAGAAATTAATTATTGTTCTATTAAGAAGAAAATATTAATTAACAATTAATTTCAATTAAAAATTTACACTTCATCCAAAAAATTTTTGAAATTGGGATTGCAGCTCTTTCCTAGTCTTTTCCCGTTAACCCCTGTGGTCTTTCATACTGTACTAACAAATTGAATTGTGCGTCTTGACAATGACCTGGAAGACAAGATTTCGTGTTTCAGTGGGCTCTTCCTGTCTGAATGGCTAATGAAAAAGTAAATAAGCCCGACTTAACCTCATCTACCATCACAGAATCCAATGAGGAAAACGTCCCCTCTTTGGGGGCACACATTTTTTCAGGTATTATTGCGCATTTTATGATAAAAAATATATAAACATAAATCTCATACTGGTGATAAATTTGACATACATATACAAATAAATAAAGTATACCTAGTGTGAGGCAAATAAGCCCTTCTTTCAGGAAGTTTGACAGATTGTAATACTGATAGTAGTACAACAGGGGGCAACGCTATTCAGCCCTGATTACCACTGCAGCTTTATAGTGAATGATACTTGTGGTGATTAAGTCCAAGTTTATCATTTTATAAAAACTCATAAGTCATTTCAGCAATTTAGGTCACTTAATTTATATTAAATCCTTCTGGTAAAAATAAAGCACATTTATTCAATAACAACTTAATCAGGCCACAAAACCACATACCTGAGGCATTCTGACATGAATGTGATGACCTATTTTAGCCTTTCCAATTTGAGAAAAGTATGCTCATATTAACAAATATGTCAAATTAAATGGAAAGGTTAAATAGGGAAGGAAAAATTTGTTTTTTTTTTAAGTATTGCAAAGTCAGTTGTTTCAAAACAATGTCTTGTAAGGAATATTTGGTACACTGTGTCTTCTCCAGTGAAATACTAGATTAAAGCCAGCCAGAAGCCTGGAAATCTAATTAGGAGCTGATTGTGCAGCTAGAATAAGATTTCCTCTCTGTCGCTGTCTGTCCAGGTGCAGCATAAACACAGCAAACAGCAGGATGGACCAAAGCCAGAAATGTTCAATTATTTGTTAGATTACATCAACTTCTTACACAACCCCCTTTTAAAAACCACCCTGGACACAAGTGTGAAGGCTGGCTTCACTACCTCAGACTCATTTAACTTTAATTCATTAATCAGATTATCAGACCTTCAGACACTATATCAAATCAGACATTCAGAAAACTGCTACATCGCTAATGCCTTAAAGTTGCTGTGATATACTTGTAAAAATGGAAGTTAAAAGGAACAAATGAAAATTTGTGAAGATACAATAGAAGCGCTTGAATATCATTGAAAGGTTGCACCTAACAGACATAGTTTTTTCCTCCTTACCAGGTATAAAATGCTTGTGATGAGATGTATTGCTGATGCTTCGAGGCGTATGTTGAAAAAGCCAGGAAGTGTTTAGTGAAGTGTGTGACAGCCTGGTCCTGTTTTATTTCTGGTTAGTCTTCACTGATTCCGTTTAAAGCCTTGGTGCGCCTTGTGGTTCAGGAAGTGGTTTGAATCAAAATGAAATGATTAGAGGTGTCAAGAAGTACTGTACAAATACTTTGTTATCTTAACTTTGTTTATTTACTGTACACTGTAATAGACTCATTATTTTTTCAGATGACTTTCTACTTGTACCTCTTACATTTTCTTCCAGTTATCCGTACTTTCTACTAGTTACATTTTTTAAATGGTCTAATTACTCCTATTTTATTTCAGCTAATCTTCATTACGGTTTGTTATCATTAAAGCAAAAACACACACAAAAAACATCTCCAGATTAATTGTGCCTTCAGGATAGAGTGAATGTGATTGTGACTGGATGAGCAGTTAACTGTTCCATCAGCCTTTTAGTTACACAATCCAGGCCCAGACTTGCCCACCTGGGGAGCAGGATAATTCCTGAGTAGCCTGACTAACTTGCTTGTTTGTTTGCACCAGAACAGAACTGCAGCTAAGTACATGGCAGCTGAGAGGCAGAGGAAGGTGGTGGCATCACATCAGCGTACAAAACTTCACCACAGTCCAGCAGAGACTAGCAGAAACATGTAGCTGGTACAGAGACATCTGTGCAAGAGACTAGAGAACAGGAAGCCTTGATGTCCCCCATTTTTCAACATAAACATTTTAATATTGATGTTGTGCCAAAAGCCTAAAGCTTTTTTCCATAATATTATTTTTTTATAACATTACTTTACTTTTAAACTTTAATTAGTTTTGAAACCACCACTTTTACAATTCTACTTCAGTAAAAAGCTAGATACTTCAACTTTTACAGAAGTATTTTTAAACCCTGGTATTTAAACTTCTACTTGAGAGATAAATGTAAAGACTTTTGACACCTCTTGAAATGAAAAACACTTTAAACAAACATCAGGCTCATCATGTGTGTTCAAAGAGTTTCAGTGTTTGAGCAGCTCTTCTTCGGTGGCCAAACTGTGGCACCGAAAAAGACTGTCAGGAGAAGCTGGTTTAAAACCTCAGAGCTCTAAGTGACTGAAACATGCAGCAGCAGCTCTGATGGAGCTATTCCATTTGACGTGCTTCAGAATAAACAATGAACCAAACCTAAACAGGATTCTTCAGCACTCTCACTGGCCTTCACTTCTCTCAAACGGGGATACATATAACCCCTCGGGTATGTGAAAATTGTCTGGGGGTATAGGAAATTAACAATAATAGTAAAATAAACATTTAAGTAATATACAAAAGTAAGCTTATATTCTAAAACCCAGGTGGCCAGCGTTTTGACACATTCTGGCTCATAATACATGATTTCTGTCAAATACAATACAGAGTCAAGAGTCAAAGAGGGACAAAACGTACAGCCTGTAACTTTTTATGTGAACACGACTTATTAGAATTTACATCAGCAAAGTGCAAGCTGTCCAAGACTTTATGTTTCTCATGTGGGGGAGAAACTAGCTTACAGCAGCATCTGTAATGTCTTTGAACCACCTGGGGCTTTTAGATTGAAATATGCTGAATTCAGATCACAAGACAGAATTTTTGAAGGACTGAATAACCATCTTGGAAAGTTCAAAGTGTGACACATGTTCAAAAACAGCTGAACTTACCAGTAACAAATGAACACTTCTACCTGTCTAACAAACCTTTGACCAGCAGGGGGATTTGTGTGCGCATGAAGCCTTGAGATTGTTGGCTGGAAGGCTTCAGGACTACATGAGGATTCATTTAACTATCCAAGATTGTATTTGTAAGACACAATACAGCGTCAGATGACATATTATACCATGTAATTGTTATTTCGCAAAAGAATCAAGAAACATTTATAGTCATTATGCTGGCATAATGGAATTTTCTTTAGCAGCTCTTGGCTTAAGGCACATTTGGACACAAAAATAAAAGTATAATGAAGGCAAATAGATATATCTCTAAATAAATATATAAAAGAAGAAATTGAATAAATGGAATAAAAAAAGCGTGTGTTTAATGTTCAGTCTATGGGAAGGGGTGAAGAAGGTGGGGTGATGGATTTCACAGCTCTGGGGAAGAAACTGTGTTTTCGTGTTTAGACTTTTGGTGGGGTTTTTGATGAAACAGTTGGTGTCCTGGGTGGGTGGGGTCTGCAGCTACACCACTTGCCCCCCAGGTCACTGACTGTTTGAAAAATCCTCACCAGTTCTATGGGAGTCAGGAAAGGAATTTGCATCCAAATGGTGATAATCAAAAACACTTAAGTAAGTGATGAACACTGGGTGCAAGCATCTGCACTGAAAACAGAAGCTTCAGCTGCAGCATTCAGGTACATGTAAACAAAATATCAAGGAGAAAACACAATTGCGTCATACCAGCAGTCAAGCATGGTGGTTAAGTGGGGGGTGGGGTTTGGTGGTGGTGGGGGTGGGTGTCTGAGCTTGTTTTGCAGCCAGCTGAACATCTTCAGACACTCAGTGAACCATTAACTGCTCTGTATACCAAAAATATGAGAGAGTCAGAAGAGGCCGTCTGCCTGAGAGCTAAAACTATGCTGTAACCGGGTTATGTAACTGCACAAACGGATTCAAATCTACAGCATAATGGCTGATGAAGGGAAGAATGTGTGTTAAATGACTCTAAGCCCAAACCCTAACACATCTTTCCATAAACAAGGTACTTAAATTTCAATGAACCAAAACAAAGTTGTAAAGATGAGCAGGCCAAATACTTTCCCAGTGATGTGAGAGTGATGGCATCATCTCTGCAGCAGGTGGTTCCACATACTGTTGAACTTCTTTAAACATGTTTAACCCTGAAATTAATTCATAATGTGCTTGTTCTTCATTTAGATGTGGATGCAATAATAAATCACATTTATTCAGAAACCAGGTAAAGCCAAAGTTTATTTTAATGACCCTATATTTAGTCATGCATAATGGCATACCAGATAAATCTGAAGGGGGATGGGATGATTATTATGATAGGAAAGAATGATATTATAGGATGTTTTATTTTTTTATTTGATTTTATATTGTGAATTTGTGTTGTGACTGCAGCATGGGTGACGACCCAGAACAAATTTCTCTCTTTGAGCGACAATAAAGTGAATCTTGAATCTCACAATCTAATCTGATTGGAGTTTTTGTTGAGATACTAATAAATGTGACATTAACATTTATATATCTAAGGTTTATAAGACACAATAGCCCTGGGAGTTTGAAAACAACTTTGAAAAAAAATGTGAAGTAGAAAACACTATTTTAATCTTTTGTTTTACAGTGTAATGAAATGAATCAATAATAGATGAATACACTGAAGAACAAGCATCTCAGAACTGCTATAAAACAGAACTTGTGTCTCACCACTGTAAGATGGGAAGAGGAAATGAAACAAAACAAAACAAAAAGGGAATTATTGTAGCTTTAGGAAAAATCAAGTGAAACCATTTATGTTCTTCCCAACTTCTCTTTATTTGTGTCTGTTTTTCACACATTTAACTGGCGGTGTAACCTCTTGCTGTTTATTCTCTCCCACCATTTACACTCAATAACTGCCATGAATGACCAGAACTACAATAATAACTTTCTCTGTGCCTCCAACGAGAGAAAAACTAAAGCTCAAGCAGCTTTTGCATTTTCCATTCAGCTTTCTAAGTTCTGTACTTTCACCTTGTGACATGTATACACAGGTAACCTTTGCAAACAGCCTGATAGCTAATGTGTAACCTATAGAAGCTTCTCTCTGACCTACTTTCCATACATAGCTGACTCTTGGTGGGCGCAGCCCGCTTCAAAGTCAGCTTTGCCATAAGGAGTTTCCTTTAATGGCCAACCAGCTGTGACTGGTTGGAATACACTGTGTTGCATAACTCCTTTTAATCCCAGAATCTTTAAACAAACACAGTTTCGCTGACCGTGGAATTTGATTAATTGTTAATCTTTTATGCTGGTTGTGTCATAGTCTGTTGACTTTGACTGGCACACTCCTATAAAAGCTACTGGAAGACTTTGCTGTAGGCTATGACGTCACTGGTCAATGTCCTAAATAGACAAGGAGAACCATAGACCTGCAAAGTATTGTCTTTAAATTGTTAGGCCTATATCATCATCCACTTGGAAGTGGAAATGGTGTCAGACTGAGTTTCACTCAAATAATGTAAAGTTGTTTTACGGCAAGACAGATGACATGGGGGATGGGCAGCTCACAAGAATGTTAGTTCGGCTCCTTGCAGCTGTTGCAGAGTAGCAACAGGTTTACTTAAGTAAATCAGAAACTGTGTCATTTCCTGTGGCAGGAAATGTATGAAGCTTCATGAATCTAGTTTGTTTTGCTAGTTACTATTGCATAATATACCAATCTGAGTCTCATATCAGATTAAACCTAAATACGGGGCTTAGACATGTTTGTGCTTCATCAAAACGGCGCACTTCCGATATGTTACATCAAGTAAGCGTGTGGTTTCAATGATCGAAGGTGGTTGTTTTTGTTATATTTTCTCCACTTCTGTCAGGACATACCCGAACGAGCTCCAACAAAGGAAAGGGGAGGAGGGTCAGCGATTGACGTCATTAGTCTGGCAACAGGAATGAATGCGTCTGCTTCTCTTGACACCGATTGGTCGTTGAGCTTACTCGTGGCTCGTGATTGGTCAGATCCCTGTGCGGACAGACTACATATCGCTGCTGTGGATTCCATTTTGTTGCAATTCAGAGACGGGAGGGAGAAGTGGCGTTTCTACGACCACTGTTTACATCACGTAGAGCCTCGAGGGAGTCGGATTTGTAGGAAATATAGCTTGCTGTGCTTCCTACACATTCCGTAGAGGGATACCTGAGGCTAACAATATAATTTTCTGACGAAAGGCTTCAACAACTAAGCCTGAAGAAGTCGGTAAGAGAAGCCGTTTCGTGCATCGTCGCCATATTGAGATCAGTTTCTTTGTTTTGGTTTGGTGCCAAAGAAGAGTTGCGCAAATTGCAAAAGTGCTATTTTTTTTAAAGTAATGACCATGGTTTTACATTAGAGTAGATGGATGCTGTATAAATCGCAGGTTTATTTGTTTTCTATTGAAATAACCGTGCGAAGCTAAATTCAAAAGGATGCAAGTGCGCTAATCCTGCGTCGCACAAACAGAAGTGACGATGGTGTACTTTTCTTATGTAATATGTCATACGTAATATGATGGTCGGGGACCCTTAAAACGCAGGCAATGGTAGTCTGATCAAAGCTTTGATAAAGAGCCGTTGGCTTATGTCGATTTGTGTGATGACGCACTTATGTCAAACAGTAGTAATCGATCCTTTATTACACGACGGAGCGCTTAAATATAATTATGTGCAACCTGTTTTCACCCGTCTAACAGACATTTTAATTTTTTTTATTAAAGGCCATCGACTTCTTGGAACATCGTGCGCCGAGGTGAATTGATGTTCAACTCGGCTCCACGGCACAACAACGCTCATTGGCACATGAAAACTTCAAACCTTGCTGGACACACAAGTGCAGCGAGAAGTAGACAAACTACTTCGAGGACCTGGGGACCGATCGGAGGTGAAAGATTGAAGAGAGATCTCTGCTTCGTCAACTTTCTGACAACAAAGAGGTGAGCTGGGGCTGTTTTGCTCTGGGTAGTGTGGGGGAGGGGCGTGGCGGCCCTGGCTGTCTGCTCTTTCTGCACGTAGCGCTGTTTGTTTTTTTAGCATGTTTTTTTAATCCCAATTGGGATTTTACCCCGCAAATATTTTTATTATGGAGGAAAGAAAAAACATTTGTTCTTAAATATGCGTAGTGCGCTTATGTTGCGTTGTAATTTTTCAGGTGACACGTAGCACAGAAAGATGGGAGGCGGAGAGAGGTACAACATTCCAGTTTCCCACCCTGAACGCCCCAAGAAGAACCATCAACTGGGCAAAGCCAAGCAGAGAAGCCGTGACCAGACCGGAACCGCAGCATCTGCTGGAGGAGCAGGTGGCCTTCATCATCTAGGCCACCGTCGGATCGACAAAGGCGCAGCCTACCACAGGTCTCCAGAGGCGCGGCAGGCCGCGTCGGCTGAGAAGAATGCCTCTGTCCGATTTACAACCAATTATGATCAGAACTGGGAGGGTGCAGTGTCCCACCTTAACACACTCCTGGCTACACAGGGCAGCCCGAGCTATGCAGGGCCTAAGTTCAGTGAGCCACCCTCACCCAGTGTGTTACCCAAACCCCCCAGCCACTGGGTGTCTTTCCCAATGGGAGCCTGTGACCATAGGGAGATGATGGCCTTCCAACTCAAGAGCCTCCTGAAGGTGCAGGCTTGAGAGAGATGCCCAAATACAAAGAGCCAATGCATGACTGGGACTCTGAGGTTCTCGCCTACCAGGAATGCCCCAGAGCTGTAATACACTTAACTGGTTTTGGACAAAAAAATTTAAAAGCTGGGTATTGGCAACACTTTGCTGTTAAATCCTGTTAGAAATTCTGAGGTTATTACAGCCTTGCAGTCTTGCTGGTTGGTGATGCCCTTAGTGGAGCCTGTTTTTTTGACTGACTACGTACTGGATTTTTGTTTTCTTGTTTTAGTGTTGGCTGTTAAAGCAGAATGAGTTGTTTTTTTCACCCCAAAACCGGGTTTATAGTATAAACCAGGCAAAGTCTGAACTTTTATGGTCCATTTCTTTGGACAGACATGCCTATTCATTCTCATGAGTGTTGACGATAAGCCTTTGAAGTGACATTCATTCACATTGGTCTTTAGTTAGTTTTTTCAAAAACCTTTACCAGATCATTTTGTTTCTCCTCCAAATGCATCTTAATCCTTGTTTTGGGGTTTAAAAAGACACTCAACTGCAGTTCTGCAGGGAAAAACGTTTTCTATTTTCCTCCTCTTGGAGCTCGTGGGTGAGTACAGGTCAGAAGCATAACCTCAAATGAGACCATCGCACATGGGCCTTAGATCACCACTTCCTGTACCCCTTTTTTAAACTGCGCTGTGCGCACATGCACTATAGGAGGTGGGTGTTTCTAAGGCCCACAACACTCTATCATAGCATTATTTTGTTTTTTAAAAAAGTCCTTTTTGTTGAAGTTGAAAGGTGTTTGAAGCGCTGTGTAACCAAAGTAATGTTTTGCTGCATTTCTTTTGGCACTGTGGTTGGCATCATTGCCAGTCCCACTTAAATCTAGCCAGCCTCCATGGTGAATGAATTTTAAAGCCGTTCATCTGTTCCAATCAGTACTGTTACTGCCCCTGGGTGTCCGCCTCGCTGCACAGTGATAGTATAGCAAACTTGCGGAAGAGGACCTAATTTAAATATGGTCCTGTTTGCTATATGCAGCTGTTCCTACGGTGAGGCAGATATCAGGGATCTATGGAGGGAAGTAGCTCAAAGCCCGTTGGGTAAGGCAAGCTGCTGGTTTTTGTTTACAAATTCGGTTGAAAGAAGGCTGGCCAGCTGATAATCGGCACACTTGCTGCCCACTACCCTCTTGCACTGCAATCAGGCCTTTTCTTTCTCTCTTGCTAAGTAACATGCCAAGATTTTGTTTAAATGATTGATATGAGATTGACTATCTTATGGATTTTTTTTTGGTTATTCAGTCCTCTATTGAGGTTCTGTCTGTTTTCCCTCCTGCAGAGTTGAAGCTGTTAATGGCCAGCATAAACGTAACAACACAACTGTTAAATAGTTCAAGAGCCATGTAAATAATGACATGTATAAAGTACTTGTAGCATATGTACATTTGCAGGCAGTTTGATGCCTGCGGGACAAAAGTATTTTTAGTAATAACACTGAATGTATAAGACATGCAAAGGACATGTCTTAACTTCAATACTGAAGAATATTTTTGTTAAAAAAGAAACAAAAACCTGCCTATAGCATTTGCCAGTACCCCTACACTGTTTTCTTTCCAGATATCTTTTGGCAATCTTTTTGACAGTGTAGGGTGAAAAATGCTACGCATGAATCAAAACTTAAACATCAATTGGGTTCAAGGAGACTTGCACATGTTGGGATGTGAAGTAAAAGGTACTTGCAGTTTATAATTCTGTCCCTTATATTGACATATTTAGTGCCTCGTTTAAAACCCATGCAGAAGCTTTTTTTTATTAAATTTGAATCATTAAAACAAGCCTTTAATTTCCCCTTTTTAAAAAAAAAGAAAATTTTCAACTCTCGTCTGAACTTCCGCCAGGTGATAGTTGAATTTGGTCAATGTTTCACCACTTTTTCTTTGGGTCAGCAATCATGCATGGCAGTCTCCTCAAAGTAAAACATTAAACGAATTGGCTTTTAATTTATCCCCACTGGCGTGTCACTGATAATGAAGCTATGTGCCCCGTTTTAAAGATTGGTAATAATTTGTGTTCCAAAAGAATGTACTCTGAATTGATGACAAACTAAACTAAATTAAATAAATCCCTTCCCCTCCCCTCCATTCTTGTGTTTTTCTCGTCTCTGCAACATATGAATTTTTAACAAATTGATGGAATATGTCAAAACATGTTTTGTTTTTCCTAAATGTTTATGAAAATTTACCTTTTACCATATAGATTACAAACAATACACCATTTGCTACAGTAATGTTATAAAACAAATATCCCTTATAGCTCCACAGAGGGCTTTAGTCACCACCAATAAGTCAAGGCATCAAGTAAAATTTTCTGTGTTCAACAGGAACAAAGCAACATTTGACTTTAATGAATGCGATTTGTAAATAAAAAGTACAAATGGTAAATCAAAACCTATAAGTATCTTGCAGACATCCCACATTTGCATACACACAAAGGAAAAACCTAAATATCTCAATATTCCTCTCTACAATGTTGAGAAACATAGCCCCGGACCCTGTTGCTGTCCCTTTTTATAATGACGCGTCTTCTAAAATATCAACAGTTGGCATAATACTAGTTAGTACAAAGTTGAACAAAAAAACACTGTGTACATGTCTCCTTAAAGGGCTTCAAGTCAGTGGCCTCCAGATTTGCGTCCAGCCCAGGACCTGGAGCGAGAACGTGATCGAGACATGGATCGAGAGTAAGAACGTGATGGAGATCTTGCCAAAGACTGTTTGTAGGAGCTGGCAGCTGGGTGGAAGTCTTCCGCTGGGCTGTCAGACTTTGACTGGCTCTTTTTTTCTTTGGGCCTTGATCTGGATGGTGTAGGGGTGGGGCTATGCGAGCCTGGCTCCGGATGTGCCCTGTGGTGGTCACGGGGAGGACCTCTGTACCTGCTACAATTAATGTTATATTAATTAATATTATTCAAACAGTAGGAGGTGAGTGTAGAAACAGTGTGTTTATTATAAAAAAAAATAGTAATGCAAGATTTAAAAAAATGCCTACTTCTCATTTTCATAGCTTCTGCTTTGTCTATGACGGGCATAGGATCCAGATCTGTAAAAGGGGAGAGAAAAACAAATTTTTGTTTGCAGGTTTACAACAACCATATTACATCCAGGCCAACAGGTCTTTCGTAGTTGAAAGGGTGTATGGTTCCTTCCTTTCCCACAAAATAGTTTTTTGTACACTGATATTCATGGTAAGAATGTGGGTGACCCCTAGTGACAGGATACAAAACAACCAAATACATGTAAATGGGTTGCTCTGACACAATTCATCTCATTTTACTAAATGTTGCAGTGTAAAGGCTCATTTATTCTCCCTTACATACATAAACAGACAATGGTGTCCTCAGACTTCTATACAACTTTTACACCACCAAAACAGACTTCATTAGCATAACCAACACAGGTTCTTTTTATGCACAATGATGTTTAACATATACACAGTATTTTAGAGTAGAATTCAATACATCACTATACCATATAGCCCAAAAAATATCAAAATATTAGTTTTAGGCCAGATCGGCCAGCCCCCATAGCTATATATATATATACATACACAAATGAGTCCTTCAGCAATGTAATATAGTCTATGCAATTTTTGGAAATGGCACCAGCTACCAGCTATTTATTTTTGTATCATTTAAAACAACCGGGACTTGTGTTGAATGCCGAATTGTTTCAACAAAAGAACAATCTTATATTTGATACTGTAGAAATACAATATCAGGGTGCTATAAAATACGACTGAGCTATAAGGATGTTTGGATACTCCTTCCAACTTTAATCTTTAAAATGTTGACAACATTGTATCAAAATTTAATTATGATATATAAAATTGCAACGACTCACTCTCTGGGGCTGTCTGATCTCCGAGGGCGACGCTCATATGAAGGGCTGCGGGACCTCCGACGATCATAGCTGCGGCTCCGAGAACGTCTTCGGTAATTATCACGATCATCATCATAGCGGGAGAAACTGCGAGGGGACAGTCGGTCCTTGGCCTTCATCTGGTTTGGTGCTTAAATGGTAAAATTGACAATGAAATATTAAGTAAAACAGATTTCTAACATATTGTCTTATGAGGCGTCATGATTTCAATGTGTAAGTAGGAGCATCCGTTGTTCATACTCTTGCGGTCTCCTTGGGCAAACTGGATCTCAATCTGTCGTCCACAGACCCATTTACGATCCAGGTTGTGAAGAGCATCTTCTGCATCCCGGACATCTTCGAATATGCTGAATAGTTAAGGGTGTTCATTTTTGGCAGTTGGGACGGACTGCTTTTCACACACACGTGCGTACTTGCAGACATAAACACAAACACACATACAGGAAAAGGCTGCGAGATAGCTACTCGATCATTGGGAGTTGGGGAAGAAGATGTTATTCAGTAAAAAAATATCTATATAATTTAGGGTTCTGGTAACAATTACTATTCATAGAGTTATTTGGTAAAACAGCAACAAAAACAAACTGAATCAATTGGGAAATCTGTGATTTCAGATTATGCAGACAAGACAAGTATGGATGGTGATCAGATTCTGGAGGATACAAAGGTTTGCCTTTTTACCTTTTAACATGTTTGACTTCAGCTTGGTCTTTATTGTCTTGGCAGAAGAACTTGTGGTTTCCTGCTTGTCTTTGCCCAATAAACACTTTGCTTTTCCTCCCTTTGGTAGACAAACGGAAGTCTGCTGCTCACATTTTGTCCTCTTTGCATCTTCATGCTTTTCACTTTATTTTCCAAATTCCACTATTGCTTGTTGCCTGGGTGTCTTTGCTTAAATCTACTCTAATACCGCCTTTCAACTTTGATGTGGGGTCTCCAGAACTGTATCTTTAACATTCTAAGGCAACAACAGGAGAAATATTGGTTAGAAATAGATGTGATGCCAGAGATGACAAATAAATATCTCTAATTGAATTTTACAGATATTAATCTACCATAATTACAAAAATGACCTTTTGAAAATAAAGAAAACTGAAATCTCTTCATTCACCTAGTAAAAAAAGCATTTTCAAATGAAAATAAAGAATAAAGGATATTGAACGTAAGCAAATCCTCTTGGTCGTCGTGTATAGAAGTCAAGTGGGATGTAGACATCTACAATTGGCCCATAACGACCAAACTCACGTCGCAAATCCTCTGGCCTGAAGTGTCATGAAATAAGGACATTTATTCTGCTGGGTACCATTTAAATTTGGCTGAAGCCCAGCAGACAGGTGATGCACAAAACTTGAGTGACGCCGAGATCCCAAAACGGTAAACGGTCAGCCACTCCCACAGAAAGGCAACTACCGCTGCTGGAGTGGTATATACCGCTCCAGCAGCGGTAGTTACCTTTCTGTGAACGGCC
>JAVQJG010240685.1:0-14196 GCA_036024015.1 Craterocephalus amniculus | reverse complement strand
TGTCCATTCATTTATTAATTTCCAGACCGTGGCCGTCATTCTTCTGAAACTCTTAATTTTAGAGCGAATACAAAGAGGATTCTGCCTCACCGTTTCTCTGATCGCCGTCTTTCCCGTTGAAATAGCGCCCACTTGTGGTGAATCCCTAATTTAAATCATATCGTGTCGGAAAGGAGGCCAGACAACGCTGGCTTCCCTTGTAGACTATTTTTTTCAATGATCAGCCAATCAGATGAGACAACGTCATGCCATTACCGGAGCGTGATTAGTTTTTCGGAGGTCAAGGGAAGCTAGTTGCTTCTTTGCATCCAACCAATCAGACCAGAGAAGTCTGTACATGAATCATGACAGAATCATAACAATCGCCTTTAGTACCCCAGCAGGCTAAGAGCAAAGATAGAAGGCGACGATTTGGAGATTTTAGCCAAAAGTACTTTCACCAAACTACCACAACAGCATCAGTTTCTAATGAAATTGATACCAAAACCGGAGCTTCGTGTGGAAAGGGGCGATGGATTTCAGACCATTAATATGGAAAGTTACTGCCGCTCTTAATGGCTAGCCGCCAATGCTAACCTGCCGGTCCTGTCCTCTCATCGACTCGGAGTCGAACATAATTGAATTCCTTCATATATATATATATATATATATATATATATATATAATACAGCAGGTGACGAGCTTCCTCAGTAAATTTACCCACAACACGCCACTGCTGGTACTCCATCCTTTTTGTGCTGCTGTTTGTGCTGTTTCCTTTCATAAACTCCACTATGTTCCTCTGGAGCTGCTGAGGAAACCTCGCTCAGCTTTCTGGGTTTCAGTGAACTTTATGAAGATAATGTGGAAATTTATTTCACAACATTTCCCTATGTTGTAAAATCCAGTATGGAACGTTTCTCCGCAGAACAGCCTTTACAAATGTCTCTGAAATTGTATAAATAATTCTATTTCCTCTTATCATTATGCATACTTAAGATGTAAACTGGTTTTAATTGAATTTCGTGTAATTTTAGAAAAAGTCAGGGATCAGCAAGGTTTCAAAATTTTATTTGAAAGTTGTTTATCTGTTTTTTATTTTGAGTGTGTCAGTGCGCACTAAAGAGGAAAGCTATTTTATTTGATTGGTTTTGGTAAACCGTTTTATGCTTTTTTGCAAATGGGGTAATTCTAAGTATTGAATATGTGGGTCTTTATGCTCAGATTGTAGTTTAAGGTTTGATTAATGATTATTTTCAAGATCTGCTGAGCTTCATTGTGAATTCACACTGACTCACACTTGGGTGCACGATTTCGGACCTGTGCTGAAAATTTTTTTTTAAACTTCCCGTAGATGTACGTACGTAAGCACTATATGTATATTCCACCATCCAACCAATCGGAACCCTTCCCAACCCTTGGTTTTAAAGCTGAATTAAGGAAACGTGTTTTCTATGTAAACCTTAATTCCGAATTAATATTTCCATGTAAACCTGACTGAGAATATTTTAATTCCAAATTCATTAATTCAGAATGATTCATTCTGAATAAAAAACCCATAATCTTACTGTAGCCATTGTGTCAATTTCAGTTTTAGAAAAAAAAAAAGAGAGGTCATTTCTCCTACTTTTAATTCAATCTTATCTTAAAATGAACTAGGTACAGTTAAGTAAATAAATCTCAGGTTCTTTTATCGGTAGTGTTCTCTTGTATCAGTATGCTACAATTTAAGTCATAAAGATTTTACAGATAGGAGTTTTCATTCATTTCATCTCTGTTTTGCTGCTACCAGAAATAGATTCTGTTTTCCCCTGGCATTATCAAAAAATAACTCTGAACAACTCACATGACTGAGGCGTTTGTCTCTCTCATATGATATAAAATCCAATATAAGCATAATTTCAGGGGTGATTTCCATGTTAGTTTTAATCACCTTAGTGGAAAAGAGGTGTCTGGAAGGAAGCCACAAACATGGAATTTTGTGTCCTCAAACACCAACCTGGAGTCAGAACCATGAAAGTTTCTAACCTGATCCTGCCATACGGGCATGGTGATGTCCTCTCCTCATCAGTCTGTTTATTTAATTTCATATTCTCCTTTTCTTTTTTCATTCTCATACAATAACTCTCCAGTCATGTGCCTCAAATTTCTGCTCCGCACCGTCCTCCCCCCCTTTCTTTCACCAGAGGTGTTTATTTTATATTTTTGCAGGAAAAACCTACAGTAAAATGAAAACATGGGTAGCGTCACACTCATAATATTTGGAGTGGAGGGCAATTTATTTTCCTTTTATTAAATGCTGATTAATATGCAGTGTTGGGGAGGCTAATACTGTGGGTTTTATTTCCCCAGCATCCTGTGCTGTGCCTGAGAGAGATGGAGATATGAGAGTCTGGTTTGCATTAAAAGAAATAAACTTTTTTTTTTGCTGTTGCTCTTTTCCCGTCTCCTCCTCTTTTTTTTCCCCTTGGTTTTCCTGCACTGGTACAGTAACTGTTAAAGCAAGGAGCAAAGTGTGTGTTAGGGCCTGTGTTCATATAAATACTGGGGGTGCCAAAACTAAAATCAGACCTCACCTGTCTGTGTGGCAAATATGTGAGTCAGCAAATTCCTACTTTGTATGACATGCATCAAGATTTATGTAAGAATAAAGTTAATCTAAATCCGAAGCGAAGGTTGAAGCCTTCTTCTCGCATTTGGAGGTGGGCAGGATAGTAAGCTTGGACACAAACGGCTGTTTTCTTCCAGGGTAATTTGCTTGATTAATTATTGGAAGAAGCCAACTGGCTGAAAATATTTGTTATTCCTCATCTGAAAACCATCTATCATGACGAATAGAACCAGACAGTCAGGTTACAAAGATATATTGTGATTATATACTGTCCTTTTTTTCCAACAATGAAGACTTCAGCCTGACTGCGACATCCAACGCTACCCTGTTAGCCATGCCCATACATTCGGTTTGGCAAAGATCAATTGTATGCCTAGATCTGCCTCATATTAAGTAGCCTACCTGAAAGAAAAACACGGCTTGGCTCACAGTTTTATGGCTTTCAGCGAGGAGTTCAGTCTGATGATGATCTGATGAGAAAAAGGTTATCACCCGAGTTCAGACTGCCTTCTCAAAAAACTGGATTCTCTAAACATGACACATTCCGAAGGATCCTCCTCCAACTCCTGTTCATCATTACCATGGTGATCCATCCTGATAACTTGAAGTGTGTTGAGATTACTTGCAAACATAAGCTTCACTGAATGTCTCATTTGGTTTGGAGAAAAGATTGCTTGCGTAATCATAATGAAACGTATGGAAAATAATAAAACAAAACTAATTCACAAGAGATGGTTGGGACCAAAACGGAGCTCATAGGTCAGGGTTTGTTAGAACTTCATTCATCATATTAGTACATAATTAATTTCCTGACTTGCAGCCAGTTGGACGATGAATCTCTTTTGGGTTTTATGTTTTACTGGAAAAAGCTCATGAACAGCCTTACATTTTACAAGAAGGAACCCTGACCCTGAATTGGTATTCTTTTCTGTTTGTTCTGGTCAAAGATGGGACATTGGTGTTGAGAACATAATCAAAATAAATGTGTTCATTTTGGTACAAACTCTTTCTCAAAGATGCACTTTGTAACTTAATGACTGTCAAGCTTTTTAGCGTTTGAAATTCATCTGACGAAACAGTGACCACACTTCACAAATTTTCCTACTGGTTGCGTAGCGCAAGAGCTAAGTTTCATTTTACGAACTGCGTCACCTACTGTATAGCAACCAAATATGAACCAACTGGCCATTTTTAATAGTGTTGGTGGACCTGAAAGAAAATGGAGAGTTAAATTGCCATTAAAAGTTTAACAGCTTGCTGTGGTGGTAGCGTCAGGTAAGGTAGTGTTAGCTCTCTGGTTATTTCCTGAATATTTCCTTCCATCCATCCATTTTCTATGCTTATTCCAATGCAGGGTCATAAGGGGCTGAAATCTGAAATATCACAGGAGCCACAAACTGAGAAACAGGGGTATTGGGCATGTTTTCCATACGGTGCTGTAATAATGATTACTTGTTGAGTACTCTAGATGTCAAAAGACGTGGCAGTAGAGTACAGTGTGTACCAGTGACAGCTTGTTGTTGAAGCAAGTATGAAGCATAAAATTGCGAATCCAGTTAAGCTATAGTTGTTAAAAAATATTCTAAAATAATAAGACTTTTAAATGAAGACTTTAGGCAATAAGTTGGCTGATTGCAATAATAGGCAACTTTGCGGCCTCTGTTAACTTTGCGAACAAGAATAATTTTTGTTTAAAATAATTTCATTTTAAAAAAATTGCAGTTTCCCTCTGTTGATGCATAAAGTGTATTTCATTTAATTTCAATCATGTCCAGATAACAATACAGTGGATAAATGTAAACAGAATGCACCAATGTTTCTTTGCACACGCTTGCATGCAAGATGGGGACCCTTGTAGGTATTAGGTAACTATGACTCACATGGGCTGCAAGGCGGGTCGGCCCGTCACGTGAGAAGCTGTCCTGGAACAACTCTGTAACCATATAACTTGCTGTTTAAACAGGCCTCTGAGAGATGCCCTCTCATTTCCTGCTGGAAAAGCTGATCAATCACACCTCTCGTCACCTTGGAGGCGGCAGGGAATCGAGATGCTGGTGGACTGGTTCGGGATGGAGAAAGAAAGGTGAGATGAGAGGAGTAATTATAGGATTCTGAGCTCCTTTTTTACTGAAGATGGACAAGTGTTAGAAACCTAAAGACACAAAAGAGGGTAAAGCACACTGTGGTATCTTTTCATTTGGAATACATTGGAAAAGTGATATGTAATGTTTCTGTTTTCACAGAAAAATCATTGCAGTGTGTAAAGATTGTCCTAGAAGTCATCAAATTGACTAGAAAAGCTCATTTTTAGCAACAAAACTGGATATCTTCAAAGCAAATAAATGCTATTATAGAAAGATTAAGGCAAAGGAAAGAACAATGGAGGAAGACAGAAATGGCTTGGATTTCATGCTAGCTTTAAACAGCGCTCGCCCCCTCTCTCCCACCCCAATTTGTCTCTCAGAGTGTTATACAGGGGTAAGATGAATTTTGAGACGTTGCATCCATTTATCAATTCCAAATTGGGGTTCTCCTGCTCTTAGAGGTGCTCACTTCACTCCCACCTCCCCCCATCACTTAAAACAACACATTGTGCCAGCAGTTCTTGATTTCCACTGTTTCAACACCATGTCGTTTTTCAAGCGAGGCCTATCAGAAGCGTTTAGCTTGAATGCAGCGCAGACCTGGTAGCCAGCTTGCGCCTGCCTTCACTGACTCAGACGGTGCTCAGCTCCAATTTGTCCAGACATGGGCCAGTGTTCGCATGCCTATATGCGAGGGTTTACTCTGAAATCCAAGTGTTGCGTAGATGAAGGGCAACAGAATGTTGAACCGAAATACTGAAGCTAAAATATTACAGGTATTTTGTGATGTTCTAATCATGATTCTTCAGTGGTAGTTGTAGTCGAGCGTTTGCCAACAGAAACAGCAAAATCATCTTCCAGAAGTTGGAGGATTTCAAAACAGACCTAATGGTATAATATTTATTCTTTATTAGGATCCCTATATAACTTCCAGGGTGGCTACACATTATGAAGCAAGTTACTATTTTTATGCGGTTGGCGAAATGCTTCTTACGCAAAGAAGAATTAGAATTAATAAAAAAAGACATTGAAAAAAATCTGCAGTGCAGAGAGCAAACTGATTCCTTTAAACAAAGTCCCGGGCTTCATCAAAAAAATGCATCAGTTGCATAAGACAAAAACAGAAATGTATCAATACCATGTATGTGTGTGTTTCGATTGAGTGTGATGGTTGTTCTTGCAGGGGTAAGGGTGCAGATAATGATGAATCCGTTTTAATAGCTGCACATGCCTGCACCTGTCTGAAGAATGGGTCACAATATACAAAGGCTTTATCTGCTTTTCATTTTTCCATGAATTAAACAAGGCTCTAGTTTATTTGGTGTTTTATCCACTTACAGATGATTTTGAGGTCCTTAGTAAAATAATGTTTTTCTCATGCCTACAATCTTACAGGCGGTTTTCTTTCTGGCCTAAAACACTTGCCGTGCCATGTTAACTTGTCCCGTCCAGTTGAAAAGAAAAAAAAAAAGAAATTGTGGGGGGGGGATCTGTGAAATGGATCCCCATTATAGCTCCATGTATTTTAGCAGACTTTAGTTTTATGAGCTTTTAACAAGTTTCCCAGGGGTTGCAATAATTTCTGTGGTTTATTTTCGGAACATTGACTTTTTCTTTTCCTCAAATGATCAGCCTGGGCCCTTTTAGCTTTCCAGCCTGCCTTGCCTCCATCTCGATCCAGTTTCACACTTCTTCGCTGCGGCTCTTTGTCGTAGACACTCCCCATGCCGGTCCAAGCCAACGTCAATCTTTGAATTTCCACAAGCAGAGTTCCAGCTCACCTCTTACGGTTATTGGCTCTTGATTGACAATCAGCGTTTTAAGAGCAATAATAAGCAAACAAGAGGATGGTGACGGAGGAGCAAAAGCAAAAGCTGAGCTCAACATGAAGGTTTCTGCTGCCACACAGTCTGGCTGTCACTTCAGGAGGCCTGAAAGATTGTAGAGGGAAAAATGCCTACATATGTGGCAGAACAAATGAAAGAAGCAGTTTGTGGTGTAAAACATGATTTCCGCTCTCTTGAAGCAACTAAGAGCTCCGAACTCTACTCTCCCATATCTTTCTTTTTTTAACGTCTGACCCATCTCCAGCTGTCATCTCTCTCTTCTCATCTTGCATTGTTTTCCCTCCGTCTGTCCCTCCATCCATCCACACAATGCATCATGTCGTTATTGTGTGAGCCTGAGCAGTTTGTCTGACAGCCAGAGGGTAACGCTACACCTCTGACCCGGGAGAGTCAGCAGTCTGTAGTTTTAGTAAAAGAAACATTTCTCAGAACTGCTGCGCAGAGTTTTTCAAAGAGCAAAAAGAGCCCCATGGCAGAGATGGAAACCAAACGGGGAGCTTCGGTCAGCATAGCTGATATACAGCTCAGCCTGGCAAGAAAAACCTGTTAAAGGTGTGTTTGCCCACATGTCCAACATGTGCTTCTGCTTCAAAGGTGCAGTGATTGTGCTGGTAATGTTTTACATGGCCTGTTGTTTTGTGGAGGGCAGTGTTCAGGTGACATGATGCAAACTTGGCAATATATCTTTTTTTTTTTGTCTATCCCAACAAAACTCCATTGACTGTGAAGTAGAAAAGTTCAACCTTCTTGGACAGCGTTGGTTTGGTTGGGACTTGAACTGGCTTGTTTGACAGTTTATGGCGTAATGCAACCCTCCGTCCTCTTAATTGTTTTTATTACCCAAATTTCTTGCAGTATTTACAGAAAAACATAAAAATAAATAATACAGTAATGTTCATATGCATGTCCTTGGTGTCAAGGGACCTCACAGAATGTATTCCTCAGGTCAATTTGTTTTTACAATGCCAGTGTATATTGTAACAGAACAGAGGATAAATATGAAAATTTTTTTCTTGTATTTTTTCCATCTATTTGACAGAGGATAAAATTAGTTGTAGAGTATCACTTCTCACTGTTTCAGTTTATTTGAGACGAATATTGACATGACCATTTTTTGGTGAAGTCATTTTAACAACTTTTGTTCGATTGTAAATCTGTTAGGACCGAAAAAGGTACCAAGTTATTTATTTTGGCATGGGGCAGTTTTTTCAATTAAGATACAAACAAATACTGTATACACAATACCAAAATCCTTCTTAGTTTGATTTAAAATGTTTAAAGTTATTCAGACCTGCCTTAGCTGAACTATTTGTTCATGCTTTTTTACATTAAAGGACCTGCTCACTTAACATCTAGCAAAAGCAAAGTTCTGTGACAAGCTGAAACTCCTTTTTAAAAACTCAGGTAAGTATGAATATAGGAAGATAAATGGATCTCAATTAAAATGGGAAGAATGAAGCCATTTTATGTGAGTTTAGTTACATACGTTCACAGTGCTGTAACAAACTTTCACTGAGCATGATTAGATTGTCTAGGATTCTTTTTTTTATAACTATAGTTTATGATAATATACACATACATATATATATATCTTGTTTTCACATTCATATATACCTATATGTGTCAATGTTACACCTGTTCATTCCCAAATAGATTATTACAAAAAATCCTCTTGCGGTTGTTTTTCCGTTAAAAGTTCAAAGTAAGGATTTAGGCAAGGTTTCACTTTCTGCCAGGAAGTTTAACAAACAATATAGCAAACAGGCTATCAAAATTTAGTTCATGAAGTTGTTCTCTCCTCAACATATTCTAATTTTTACAAGATACAACAGCCAACTTGACTTATCTGAAGGGATTTCTATAAAGAATGAACCGAAGGGCATCTTTTAAAGAAGAACAAAAAAAACAATACTAACATTGTGAGAAGTGATTCATCCAATTATGTACTATCCTCGTTTAAGCCATTTGGAGCCCATCAGGCAAGAAGTACGGTTCACCTATGACAGGTCGTCAATACCTTGCATGGGCAAGATCGAGGATCTATCAGCAACTCAGACCTCTTATTAAACTGAAAAAAATTGTAAGAAAGAAAATCAAGGTATTTATCTCAGTAAATAGAAATAAAATGTGATGCGCCCTGACTTTCTAATTAGTGTTTTCTTTTTAAGCTGAAGATCTCATGCCCTCGCAAATTTCCACTTCAAAATATCCCCCCTTTCAGCCAGAAGTAGCTGTGCGACATTAGGCTCTACGGATACTGGGCTTGTGAAATGGATTACATATTTGCTCCATCCGAGTGACTTGAGATTTGAAGAACTTGGAAACCTTTGAGGAATTACATTTGTTGTATCTTTTTTAAAATGAATAAAAGCCAGACACACAAGGCTAAAGGGGTCAAAAGGGAGCAGGAATTTAACAGCTACATTTGATTTGATTAAAGATCAGTATTCTTTCATCTTGTTACAGACCAAAAGAAACAAAGAATTTTTACTCCTTTTCTTGACTAACTTAACAGATCAACACATCATCATTGTATGCTGTCATGGTAACTAGGTTTGGATGATTATGTGATCTAAGCAATACTCTCCCCAAAAAACCTTGATGTATGCTTTTAAAAAGATGAATTGTCAGCAAGGTTATAAATAAGACATTAACCACATCGATATTTTATACCTCCTTCCCATTCCAGAGTTTCTACTTTAGATGTTTGCATTCCCCTCGGAGAAAAATGAGTCAGCATTCTGCACACGAGTCACGCAATACTCTCCCCCCGTATGTTTGTCCCCATCCACCGGCCAATCCCCTCTCATGAAATAAATGAAATCAAACTGTGCTCCTTTCAGCCACTGGAGCTGGTGGCTTTATCTGAATCTGGAAAGCCAGGATGTGCAGGACGTGTGTGGATGTGTGTGATCTGTGTTCTCAGTGCCGCCCCCTGCAGAGCGCTCTGGCCTGGGCCTGTCACCTCTGTGCCAATCAGATTTCTCTTATCAAGGGCCAGACTGACACTCAAGCCAATCAAGAGTCCCAATTCATTTCCTGAGAGGAAATGGTGGCGGCAATGGTGCAGATGTGCAGCGGTGCACTTGTGAGTGTGTCCTGGCAGCTAAGCGTAGGGTGGAGTTGAGGCCTATAGTGAAATGATTAATTTCAAGTAACCATGTCTCACCGTGGCCAAGAACTCCTGAATCATGTATAAATTCAGGGGAAAAAACACATAACTAATCCAAAACCCTAAAACAACCTGGCTCATCAAGGGCTTTGACGGTATTTTTTCAACATGTAAAGCTGAGATTCTGTAAGAATTGCAGTTGCAGCACTGATTGTGGTGATAAATAATTAAGTTTATTGTAAGATGCATAAGCTGTGTATCACTCTTTCTGTGCCTGCTCATTGTCTATGATCAAGATTTAGGGTTCAACACGCAAGCAAAGTTTAAATCCACAGTTTTATGTATTCATAATGTTTTAGCAGAAACTGTCCACCTAAAACATCATTTTTACACTTATATGTGAAGTTGAAGTAAAAAAAAACAAAGATATACAGATTTAAATGTCAAAATTTCATTTTTTTTAATTGGGACATCAGTGGCTCAGGATGCTTCTACTTCGGAAAGTTGCTTGCACAAGAATCCTAAACCCAAATTACCTCCAACTTGTCAGAGGTTTCTTTGGATCAAGGAATCAACTAACAAGTCCCAAACAGTGCTTTGAATGATTCTTATCGCCTGTGTTTAACTGGATCAGTGACTAGAACCAACTGGAATTAACTAAAGTAACAATTTTTTTTCAAAGTTGATAGGAAATTTTGAAGTCAGTTCTCAGGTTTTTAATGTTTCCTGCTGCTGTAAACTAAAATCAGATATTAGATTACCTAATTGACAGCGTTAAAGGATATTTTTTATTTTTAATCTGGATCTATTTTCTAGCTTTAAATATAAACACTTACTCACCCAGACAGTTTTGGTGTAACTTGAACTCCTTTGGTAGATATTTCTTTACCCCTTTTCCCACATACTAAACCATCTAGAAACCATTTTTCATGAAAGATTAAAATATTAGGTATAGCTCCTTTAAGTACTGGTACATATGCAGTTTACTCAGATTACATTAACTGCTCAGTTTTGACCTTAAAAAAAGAGTCATTTTCAGATCTGATTTGACCTATCAGTATCCTTGTGGCAATATCACATTGTTCCCTGATTTCTAGAAGTAGCCTACAGTGAGTCTAGTTTTAGTTAAGGATTACAGTGAGAACAATGGAAATTTCATGTAAGTTAATCAAAATACAGCCCAAGCTAAAATAAAGTGATCTTTTAAACCTGCTACATTTTAAGCTTCCTATATCAAAATATTTATTCAAGTATGTTTTTAAATCCACAAAAATGTATGTACAGCTGTTTATGGTGAGAGTTCAGCTAAAGCCATCAAATGCTTATGCTACCTGTCCAACCCAAAACTCAGCGTTAGCAGATAGGTAACATGGTGGTCTATGTTACAGCTGTGCCAGATTCCCCACAGGAATTTGTGGAGTCTGGAAAGTAAGTAATTCTTAGACTTGGATTGATCAGGCGGTCAGAACCTAAATGAGAAATAATGGTACTCTGTATCTTCGAGCAACCGACTTACAGATGCTAACACACTGTCTGCTTTTTAATGGGATCTGTACAGTTGGCTTGCATAACAATTTGCTCATAATTCAAAGACTGCAGGTTAATGTGAAGCTTCTGGTCATACTTTTGTCATTTTTAACCGTGTAGTAAGTACTGGGCACATGTTTTTATTTGTTCCTCTACCCAAGAGTCGCCGAATCCTAAAGGTGCCATGCAAGGACCGAGGTTTAGCCCCCAGTCTGTAACCCAGACTTCCTTTCTTTTAATTCTCTGTTGTCCACTAAGTCCCACATTTCTTAGTACCTGTACTTCTTCCAATGCCAATGTGCACGAGTCGTGTAACGGGGCAAAAGTATGAGTTGAGGGAAACGCAGACAGGCAGTAACAACCTTGGACACAGCGTATCTACTCCATTCTGCCAAACCTTCTTTCCCAAGAGGTAATCGTTTCCATATTATACAATAAATTACACAGTCATTTCTGTCACTCTCTCTCTCTCTCTGTAACTTTTTCATTTCCAGCCCTCTTTCTCTCATTTTCACCTCCTTCTCTTGGCCGTTCTTCTCATATCGAATTAATAAATGGTTTAATCATTTGTGTAGCAACGTGGTAGGTGTGATATCTGTTAGTTATAATCACGACGAGTTACTGGCTGGTCTTCCCATTTTCTGTCCATCTCTCTCACACACACACACTACCAATTTCTCCATGTGTCAGTGTTTCTCTCCCTACCCACTGTCTGTACAAGCTATTCTTTCAAAAATAACTGTTTTACTGTACATTAGGGCACATTTGAGAAAATTCAGACATTCAGCTTGGATATACTGAATGGGCAATTTCATATTCGGAGTGCTCCTATATTAGTTTAGGTTTTTAGGGTTTGGTGTGAGTTTATTTTTCCTCTCCTGCGGTGAGAAGCATATGCCATGGAGCAGTTCCCTCCGGCCCATTTGTGCGGTTCTGTTTCTGTACCATAAATAAAAGGGGAAATAAAGAATGAAACAGAGTCTGCTCTGGTACCAGATGTTTAGGCCTTTTGGTTCTTCAATTAAAAAACAAGAAAGCAGGTGATGGAAAAGAAAATTCAACTGAATTCCAGCCCAGCAATGACTCGGTTGTGGCTCCCCCCCTCCCCTTTAGTTCTGGACTCGGCTGCGATAGTTAGAGTTCTGGTTTGGGGGTCATCATCTGGAGTATTCCACAAAACCATGTGCTGGAAGAATGACTGAAACCCCTCCGCTCCTGCTGAAAAGGTCTGATGCCAAAGCAGGTGTCAGGGCTCTGGTTTCATGGCTTTTTGGCTCTTTCACACATGTCACATTTTCTGGTTGATTGAGCTCGTTTCTGGATTAAATTCCCGGACCCCGTGCTAGATTAAATTCTGGGACAGGGTTGAGCTGTCGGAGAAGGCTGTTGCCTGTGTCCATGCAAGTCTGCCAAAAGCTCAAATCTCAGATTTAATGTAGGCCGTTCCACATTACAGCAGGTGAAGATGCTGAGATAGATGAAGGAGGGAGGAAGAGAAGAGGGAAAACAGTGGAGACATGTCAGTAGCTCTGCATGAGGAACTTGAATAAAGGCAAAAGACAAATTATATGGACATGATTCAGCAATTTAGCTGAAAAATGGGTGGTGGATGGTTGCAAGGAGGAAATGAGAAGTTATGAGTCAGCAGTTATGGAGAAACAGGGTAAGAAAAGTGATGAAGAGGCTAGATGAGTGAAGATGTTGGAAATCAAAGACAGTAGTCGTAAAGAAATTCTGGTGTTGCGTGAAAAGAAGTATTCAGTGGAAATGACTGAAGGGTACAAAGACTGATGCCTATAGATGAAAAGAAAATGCTGGTTGTTAACACAGACTAAGTTTTTAAATCTAAACTCGGCACAAAAAAAGAAAATCTGTGTTTGGTAGATTCTCCCTCTGATTTTCGTGGAAACAATAAAACTAAATTAAGGTTTAAATGGAAAACAGGTTTTCTCAGTTTTGTATCAGATCGCAGGGTTGGTAATACTTTTCACTGGATAAGGGAAGACAAACTCCACTTCAAGCATTTTTGACGACAACACAAAGAACCACACAATACAAACCATTTTGCTTGATTTTGATTCTAGTTTTGAAGCAGCAGGTGTGCACGAGCATATTACTTTACTTTCACATGAATAGACTCGACTCTAGTCCAACATTTGCTTCAGGTGGCCAGCACGGAATATGTGCTTCATGGCGGCAGGACGCAGGAACGAGCATGTGCAGAACACTTTACTTTGGAATTAAGTTTAATTCATAATTGTCATTTTCATTCAAAACTATGTGTTTAAATTGTCATTTTTAATTTCTTGTACTTTTTCTTGAACTTTTGTTCCAATAAGAGGTAAATTAAAACTGTGGAACTAAATGTGATCGTGGAGCCTGCTACAGGATTGTAGGGTCAAAGTGTGGAAATGTCTTGAAGATAGTGTAACGGCTTTTTGGTGAAGACAGTGTGATGGTGTAGGACAGCCTTTCCCTCACTTGAGAAAAATCAAGGCTTGACATCACTGGATGCAATCTTAAAGTGGATCAATGCAACTCTGGGTATGTTTACCATGCAGTGCGCACCCCAAAGCTGTAGGGGGAGCTCCAGAGCGAGAAAATAGGCGACAGACGAAGACAAATGTTGTAAACAGAGGCAACTTACGGTTGTCTTGAACAGACTACGGCTAGTCACCATGGCTTCAAAGGCATGTAGTAAAAGTAATTAACAAAGCAGTATAAAAGCAAAATTTTGAATCGCAGAGTAAACATGCATATTTGTCCAAACGGATTTATGATCGCTAGTTCATAAAGTTCAGTTCATTTATTTTAAAAAGAACTACAGTAGTTCAGTTCATATTTCAAATTTTTTTAACTAAGTTCATAATTCCAATAATATAAAAATATGTTGCTCCGAGCTGTTACCCTCAGAATACTGGCTTTTTCCAATTGTTGCTTCTCATACAGTCCACACTGTAGCAGCTGCCACTTTCATCTCTACAGTCTATTCTCAAACAACATGAAGAGAAACATGATGTTCTTTTTAATGAAGAA
>JAVQJG010240675.1:0-11881 GCA_036024015.1 Craterocephalus amniculus | reverse complement strand
GAAGCTAAAGCAACAGTGTTGTTTTTTGCCTCATAATGGGTTTAAATTCTTTATATTTCTGAAGAATATTTGCCTGTGCTGGCTCTGCAGCCTGCAGGGAAACCCATTGGGGGGGGGCTCCACCACCTAGTTCATCACTTTAAACTTGCCGGATCCGCCCCCACTCTGCGATCCGGCACCTCCCACTTTACAAATTAAGCACTGGGTGTTTGTATGTGAAAATCTCGACTTCATGCACATATCCACATGATGTGCTAATAATAACTACATGTACTGATGAACAGTTTTCTGACTTCCATCTTAAGAGTATTCACCATGGGTGTGATGTATGTACTAGCGAAGAAAGCTGAAAAAAGCTGAAGGGAAATAACTAAGAGGATATCAACTCCTTTTCACTGCATTTTTCTGCTGTTTGCCCTCTACAATTAGGCCAATAACATCTGTGGGCATTAATTTTAGATATGTTCAAATTTTAAGTGGAATATATTCTTAATTAAAAATACATGACCGGAAATATTTATCTCATGGAAAAGTTGGATTCAAACAGAAGATTTTAATGACAAATCACAAATAAAATTGATTGTCAGCTCAGATGATTTTTACATTTCTGTCAAACCTCTTTGACCAGTAAAACCACCTACAGTACAGGAGTATAGGAGTCTTTCATTCCTGTACAACATAGATCCTTATCCAATGATATAAACCACCAATTTGGAAAAGCAATTCCCTTTTCATTGGACATGATCACCTGAGATGAGATCTTAGCTATGAGGGCTCAGAATGTAAAAAAAGACAAAAACAAAGTCTAGCTCATCTTTGTGGGAACAGAAAGAGATATAATCTCAATAGAAACAACATTAGTCCCCAAACAAAGGTATCTAACAACAACTCACTTTGCATAAATTCAGTGTTTCTAACATAAGCTCTGGCTACATCCGTGCCCTTTCTACTTGGCATAAAGAGAAACACCACAGGGATTAACTTGATGGTGGGTTGGATCTGGCTGCATGTGGAAGTGGTTAAAGCAGCCTTACGGTGTTGGCTGTGTTTCTACCCTTAGATCATACCTGAGTCCATCCACAATGTTTTTACCAGCAGATGTGTTAAATAAAAGAAAGTGTCCACAGTCATGACTCTAAGTGGCTTTTTTCTCTGTCATCGCTCAGTGAGCAGAGTCTGTTATAACGGCACATGTACACACACAAACATACATGTTGTGTTTATCTACACATACACAACACGTGATCATTGGAACATGACATAACTGATGGTTGACAGATCAGTGAGCATTTCCCTGCATCTTGGAACAAAATCAACAATCAATCACCTTCAAACAACCATTTCAAGCAGCTCATTCTGTACGCACGAGCCTGCAGACACAGTTTTGGTAACAACAGCAGGACCATTCAGTGGGAGACGACGAGAAGCAGGAACAAACCGAGCCGAGTCCACCAGTCACACATATTCCTGAACGCACATTTCCTCCTTTCTCCTTTAAGCAATAAACCTGCCGTACAGGAAGATCTTGCTCTTCTCCTCCTTGAATTTAAACAATCAAGACCCAGACAGGAGAAGTTGTAGCTGAGGACCACAGTGATGATGACCTGTTACATTTGCGATCCCCCTAGGTCCCCCCCGCCTGCGGGGTAATGCCTCAGCCCACCTCCCCTGCGCAGTGAGTGCAGCGCCACAGTGCAGCAGCCCCTCAGCAGTGAGCCTATGTGATACATGGGCTGCCCATCCCGCACAGGCCCGCGGCACAGCCAAGCCACCGTTGGCACCACAGGGATGGCCACCGCCAGCAAATCCACAAAGAAGTGACGACTCCAGTAGCTTTTCTGGATTTTCCCAGAGCCAGATGAATCCTCGTCCTCTTCCGCGGCGCCCCCCGTGGCCCCCCCCGTGGCCCCTTGATCTTCAGTTTCAACTTTATCCTCGTCATCATCGTGCACTTCCACCACTGTTATTCCAGCGATCTCCTCATGGGAGGTAGATCTCCTCGGCTGGGACGTGTGAGGCTGATCTACGCCTGATGTTGCAGCGCAGCTTGAACTTGGCTCAGCAGCTTCTGTCTGGGTGGATCCTGCTGATAGAAAAACCTCCTGCGGCCTGTCCTCTGCCCCGAGGTTTTCCACTGTCTCCCTCTGACCTGCTTCTCCACAGCAGCTTCTAAATGAAAGCTCACCTTGCGTCTCAGTTGATATCCCTGCCAAATCACACAATTTGATCTGCGGTTTCTCCTCCCCAGCGCCCTCGGCTTCCCCATCAATCGATTTGACCGTGTTCTCCTGCATCTGTTGCTCCTCCTCTGCCTGTGTGACCACGGATGTTTCCACATGCTCCTCTGGGGCAGAATCTTCCTTCTCTCTTTTCTCTTTCTCCTGTTTTTCTTCTTCATCACTCCCATCATTTCCCTCACTCCAAGGGCTTTCCACGGAGAACGCTACAGTTGCAGAGCGCGGCAGAGGGACAAGTGGTTTTTTAGACACTGGAATTGGCTCTGTGGCTGTACTCATGACTGTAGCTGTAGTCACTGAAGTGGTGCTGGTAATGGAGTCCAGATCCTCCTCCCCCTCATCAGACATCCAGGTGGAAGTGGGGCTGCAGGCCTGAGAGCGGAAAGTGCGTTGCTCTGCTATAGTATCCAGATCTGAGGGGCACTGAGAAGTTGCAGGGATGGGACAGCTCTCCGTCTGAATACCTGTCTCCCTCAGCGGATGCAGGTACAGGTGGTGGTGGGACAGGCAGGGATGGCTCATGCAGCTCATCGTACCCAAACCACAACGAAGGGGAGTCAGCCGATCGCCCGTGCACAGCTTCTCGTAGGTGGACGAGTGCGGCATGGTGTGCGGTACCGAGTGCGACATATTGTGAGGGAAGGAATGAGGTAAGGTGTGGGAATAGGTGTGAGGCATAGAGTGAGGAAGAGAATGAGGCAGAGTGTGAGCAAAGGTCTGTGTGTAGGAGTTGAGTAAAGACGCCGTCTCCTCAGAGAGGAAGGCGGCCTCCAGCAGCAGGTCGGCCCGGCTGGGCACGGCGTTCTCTCCGCAGCACACAAAGCCGCTGTCCTGGGTGCCGTCACCCGACAGACAGGGAAAGTCTGCCCCGTTGCCGTTTTGGTCTGCCAGCGCCTGATCGCTCAGCTTGGTGTAGGTTGAGCTCCGAGTCAGAGAGCGGGCCGGAGAGCCGTCACATGAACAGGACCCCCTCCCTCCCACTGTCAGTTTAGGCATCCCACCAGGACTCTCCCCTGAAACTGAAGCTGGTGCCGAACCTCCAGCGCGGACCCTGCAGCCGGGAACCGCCTCCCCTTCCTTTGCTAATCCAGCCTGGGCCAATTCCATGCTAAGTAAGAGATTCTCTAACTTGTGGTTCTGAGTGTTGATGTCCTGGAAGTACTTCTGGACCCCAACGTCTCCGCTGAGCCCCCCGGCATCGCTGAGCCTGGCACGGACAGTGTCCACCGCCTGTTTCAGCTGCTGGATCTCCTGCCGGGCCTCCTTCAGGGCCAGCTGGGCCTCCACGCGGTGACACTCCTCCTCAACCCAGTCCTCCTGCATCCTGTACAGCTGACCTCGCAGCGCATCTATCTCTGTGTCCCTACGGGGGTGAAAACGGGGAAATGGTAAGTAAAACCGAAGTCAAGCATAATAACCAACTCTGTGTCTCATCGTCTCACCTGTCCTGCAGTGTGGTGATAGTTTCTTTGAGCTTGGCTCGCAGGTGTCGGATACACACCTCCTTCTGCTGCAGGGGTGTGAGGTACTGCTCTGGGGGAGGGGGGCGGATGCCATGGTTGTCTGTACATGATGTGTATTTCTGTCGTCTAGGATACAGGAGAAAACCAGATGAAAGTGATTGATGACACACAATGTTTTCCTGAGTCATTTTTCTGAGGAATGTTAAATGAAACGGTCTTGCATCAAAGCCTAGTCAGGTCATTATTTAAAAATAATCATTTGAATTTGATCAATGGTTAAGATATTTTCCTCCAAGCAACAGGTGAGCTGCATACATCAGTTAAATACCCAGGCAGAAGAGATGGATGTATATGGCTTTAAACATCAGTTTGGTCTCTCAAGTGCTATTAATAATACATGTTTCTGACCCTTTAATTTGCTATTAAAGTCTCCTATTAATTTTCTGGCTTTGCTGACATTACCATGTAGAGTGATGTCAAAGCATTTTGCCTTCATACAGCAAAATTACATCATTAAATTGATCTCAGAGTTTCTTAGATGGAGAAAGTGTCCTGGAGTTAATGCGGCCTTTGCTAATACACAGTATATCTACATCACATGCTGGTCTCACCCGTCTTCACCAATTCAGTCCTTTTAGACCACTTCAGGTCTTTAACTGTTGTTTTAAAATAACAATCTTTAGATAATTGTTTATGTCCATTTAAACGAAAAATGCTGTGTATAGATTGGAATCTGAAATTACTATCCTTCAATATAGTGTGTATGGTTTTGTTTGTAAAGGCTTTCCATTTGGAAACAACCATCTGCTGCTGGGAGTGATACATTTTCTGTAAAAATCATTGTGATGCTTTATGCTTAGCACTAACAGATTGATAGATATATAAAACAACAGCTTCTTTTGACTTACGTTACTGATTATAATAACAAAGCCAATTTGCTTCCTTATCCATTTATCACTGATTTAGAAGTCAAACCAAATACAGACATCTAGATTTCACATTAGGTTGAAAAAGAATCAATTTGTGTAAAGGAAGCATTTCGTCTCCATTTTCAGAAATCCGTGCTGTTTGTGATAGCTTACCCTTTGGTTGGGCTGCAATCGCTGCCTTTACACGAGCCCGAGTTGCTGCTGCTGCTGAGGGATGCATTGCCGTATGGCTCTCTATTACTGGGTGCAGCTGGTGTCCGCCTAGTCCAAGACAGGAGGGGGATATGTTACATTGTACCCGGTAACATCATAAAGCTACAGTCCAGACACTGAAAGAGCTGCTGAGCAAAACCATCATGACGTCACAGATTAAACAGACGTGGAGCAGACTTGTCTCCAGTCCACCAACATGCCAAAACAGCACAAATATACACAGACACGTCACAAACACACAGGTCAAAGACAGTAAGTGTGCCTGAGAAACAACGGCAAACACTCCTCTGGGCCCAGAAAAGCAACACTGCAGTTTTTAAAAGGGTAATGTGATCTGCAAAATGAAAGTAAAACGGAAAAACCAAAACTATTTGGACACAACTACAGCAGGAAAAGCATGCAGGAAAAGGAACAAACAGAGGGAGAAGAGGAAAAGAAGATGTCAGACTTAACATGATGGTCTGGAAACACTTAATCTTCCTATAAAGGGACATTATGAAACATTAACAGCAGTTCAGACGGTTCGTCATTCCCATGCTTAAAAGGGACAACACCGATCGAAGAGGGACTCGGGACTCGGGACAGACCGGGAGCGAGGGGTGGAGGGAGAGTTTGTTGAGCGGCTGTGGCGATCCGGAGACTTCGTGCAGGTGTATCCTTTGCTCGGTGACTTGGTCGATGGGTAGCCTTTAGTTGGGCGCATTGAGACCATATACCCTGTCTCCATGGGAACGTAGTCTAGCTCTATGAACCTGCAGTAGTCAAACCTGACCAGGCAAAGACAAGAGGGTGTTAAATCACAGAGGATGGCACAGTGGATCACAGTGAATAACACACTGTGTGCTGTGAATGTTTGCACAGTATAACTGAGGCGAGGCGAAGCTGTCAGGTATTTAGCATGTCTTTGCAGGCGGTGCAGATGTCAAATATCAACAAGCACTGAAGAGGCCCAGGAAAGGTGGCTCCCTAAAAGGCCATGCATTAGTAGATGGAGCTCCTCACTTTGTTTCTTAAAGATGTTCCATATGGAAAGCCAATTTGCAGCTTTAAGGCCTTTACGGGCAAAGATAAACACTCCACATCCAGAAACACTATCTGAAAGTAGAAAAAAACAAAACCTCAGACTCATCGGAGGGAAGCAAAGTAACATTAGTTTTACTTCAAAACAGCAAGTCGCTACAAGTGAACTTTCAACAAAAATTCCACAAACAGCACCTATCTAAGCATCTTATGGCACACTCAGAAAGCTTAAGATTTAGCACAAATTTGTTTAGAGCAAAAAGATCAATCCATCTCTCAGTGATGTTGGGATTATTTAACAATGAGACATTAACAAATCTGTAAACCTGGACTGTCTTTCTCTTCACACCCTATCTCAAAGGTTTAGTCACCATTCTGCACAATCAAGCAAATTATTAATGACAATGTTATGAAGAATATGTGAAAAGACCTAGTGCTACCCAAGCAAACTAAAGACAATAAATGTTGCAAAGAATTTTCAGATTGGAAGAGAATTCAAACTAAAAAGTTTTATGGAAATCTCAGTCATAAACCAATAAGGAAGAGTAATAGTTGGCCTGGTATCCTTTGTTGTAGGATACATTCAGGGATACCACCACCACCAAAGCAAAAAGAAATACTGAGTAATGAGAAATACTTCTGTGCAGCTTTTACAGCATATATCCATATGATTCAGTTTAAATGAGCCAGTTTTAACACCTGCTGATACCTGTTCCACATTGCTACTGTCTTACCAAAGAAACAGTATAGAGTACTTCAGTGCTGGTATATCAGTGGTGGAAGGGAGAGGAAGGATTATCTGTGATGGGCAACCTCTGTCAAGACTTTAATTGCTTTAATAATTCAAATTTGCCAAAAGAAAAAATAATTTATAAAGTCTTTAATGGGATGTGATTGTTGCCCAATCACTGGCCTCCACAGTGGGAGGAGGAGGGGACAAGCAGGGCCAGTCAAAGCAGCCATATACAGGACATGAGAACTAGTGCTGGATCTTAAACATGTTTCCTTATTTCAGCGTGTGTGTGTGTGTGTGTATATATATATATATATATATCATACATTTATAAATGCCACCATTCATTATTTCATACAAACATCAACCCACCTGTACTGACATACAAATCCAAACAAGTTTGAACTAAAATCCATATTACCATCCATAGCGAGTCACAGACATATTAATTCTACATAAACATTGGTCCACATTGATATTCATATCTATTACACATTTCCTATCATCCCTGCAAACATTCATACTAAAGAACCATACCAGCATCCTTTCATCCATCTGTACTATTCCTACATCCAAACATCCCTGCATCCATCACAACATTCACCCATACGAACATGACATTCCCATATTGAAACATCCGGAAATGTCAACATATCAACATTCTTACAGAAACAAACACAGATTTTAGTATCATACTTTATATAATAACGTACTTTCAGAGTAACACTAAAATATGTACCGACACAGATTTATCATGACATTGAAGCCTGACAACTTTCTTGTTTCACGCTGCATATCAAAGTATTTATGTAAGACAGTTTTTTATTTTTATTTTCCATCACTTGTGCTGCTTTTTACTTTCTCTTTTTAATACTCTGTATGGGCCTTTAATAAACAACAAGTGAACAACTGGAATGTTGGTGTAGCTATTGGCTTTGTTTGTGCTACTGTGCTGAGCCGATGTGTCCTGTGTGTTACAGTAAAGAGAAGAGGTCAGATGTTCACAACTTAATAGTTCTTTGAAACTCAAATGACAAAAGCCAAGGCATTAAGCAGGAACGTGGGGAAGGGGAGCAGCTGAAGCAATGAGCCGGGAGAGAGAAAGAATAGGAAATAAAATAAAAAGTGGTTTAGTTTGAACAGTTTTATCCCATCCATCCGCAGACACAGAACCTGTGTCTGGTCTTTGCGTTTTCATCGGGTGGAAGTGAGCATCAGGCATTGGTTAGCATGGGTGAGGGGAAGGGGGGTATAGAGAAAGAGGCTTTGGTCAACAGAAACTACATCTTAGTTTTAGAAAAACCAAAAAGCACTTTCTCATCTGAGGTGATGCCGGTGCCTCAGGATGCTGCTGAGGGATCAGTGAGTGGTGAACCAGTGATCACATGTGATCAAAGTGTGACTCTACACCACGGGGGCAGGTGCAAATTCACCACAGCCGCTAAATACAACATCATGCTGGGAAAAATCCCCATGGACAATACCAGTCCTCCAGTTTGTGGGTTTAGATTTACCTCCTTTCTTGGTACTCAGTGGGGACACCACTTCACTAGACTGGAAGGTGACACAACAACACACAAATCCATACTGAATTCAGTTTTTTTTAGACAATGGAGCAAAAACCATCATAAAATCCATAATTAAATACTGCCAAGCTTTGGATTTCTACATATGGACAATACTCATAATATAGTTATACTCTAAACTTCGACAATTTTTCTTCTTTTGTTTAGTCAAACCGAAACAAAAAAGAAAAATCAGTTAATTAATCATATTCTTCTTTAGTCTCTCGCTAGTTGGCCTGATAAACGACACTATACCAACTATAGTCATTTTATATACAAGCACTGTACAGAGCTATGAGCTGATGGAAATTACCACTAAGTATATGAGACATAATATTACAGCACTCATGTGTTTTCTGGATGCTTCAAAAGCCTTTGACAGAGGTAATCACTATGAATTATTGACCAGAATTGAACAACACAGACTTCTCTTGTAGTTTTACAATACTGTATGGGCATCCACGTCAGTCTGTGCAAGCTAAATGGGAAGAAGCATTTCTAGAGAAGAATGGGGTCCATTGGGGTGGCATACTGTTTCTGTACTTTTAAAATATATACATTTTATTACCTAAAGATAGTCTCTTTAGGTATGTCCAAACAATATGTCCCAACAATATTTTATACCTGCTACGTTACAACTGAAAGCTTGACAAGATATTGAAAAAAAAAAGAAAGAAGCTTCATCTGTGTGCTGTTGTCGGTCATTTATTTTCTAGTATTTGTGTTGTTTTAGTGGCTGCAGTGATAGAGCTACAGCTACAGCTGCGGATCATGCTCTCAGAGACTGTAACCGAGGTGTTTTCTCACGCAGGGGGCGCGGGCACCGGAATAGCAATCGGTGCCGTAGCAGCTGGCGCACCCGTCCCCGACGACCCCGACCCCGAAGCCGGCTTGGGCACCGGAGCGGGTGAGGACGCCAGTATTTGCTGCAAGCGCCGTTTGGGCTGCAGCGCCTTCAGAGGGTTGAATCTGAGGAAGAGGAGAGATGAGAGAAAGGAGAACACTCTAGCTAAAGACTGAGCCAACTGCGAGTTGTCCTTGCTTTTTCTTGCTTCGCCACTGAAACCACTGCAACCATTACATGCTGGCACCTTGGACACATTTATAAACCTGTGATCTGTACAAGAGTTAGAGAGTACTGATTAAGATCTAAGATCTATGTTATTATTAATCAGTTCACCAGCCATAGTAGCCTGTTAAAAGTGTTCAGAAACACTGTTTGTTCTGTGTAATGGAGAATTTTCACCTACAAGTCTGAATAGATTTATTGGGAATGGAAAAAGCCTCTGATTCTATCAGACAGACATTTCTTATTCTTTAAGCTGTAATCAGGAAGCAGGCAGAGGAAGTTCAGTAGCTGCAGGAGAAAACACATCAATACAGTCAATAAATCACATTGTGGTGGCCATTTATGGGTCTGTGTGTGCGATAGTTTACTCTTGACCATCTTGTAAATGATATCTCAGCTCTTCCGGGAATCTCCAGGGTAATCGATGCAAGTACGGAGGCAAACTCCAGAAGGATACAGACACTGACATGACTGGAAAAGGACATGGAGACGAGTTGTTCAGTTGTAGCTCATTTTAAATCTAGTTTCTGTATTTTCTCAGGATTTTTATCTCATGTCTTATATTGTATTTTCAAAAGTGTATTATTGTTAAAAATTGCGTTATGTACAAAGTTTTCTCTCTTTAGCTTTTAATGGATGGGGTTAGTAATGATTGGCATACATGTTCATCCAACAGCTGCAAACCATCAGGAAAGAAGTATTTCTAGAGCTAGCCTGGTGTCAGCGATGGATGGGGGGGGTAAAAGGAATCACAGACACAGACATGGACACAACCTTGCATACAGATTATTGTGACAGATACAGGCCCATTTATGCTCGATATAGAAGATGGATATTCAGACACGTATAATTCTAAGGGTGTAACAATTTATAGTGATCAGTGATATGGTCCACATCGACTGATATTGATCCAAAATGCAAACATTCTTCAAACACGGATAAACCAATTATCAAGCGCTTTTTTTATTTAGAGAATGTTTGAGTTCCCTTCTTTGAACAGGTAGTTTTTGGATTAAATTCATTTTAGTATACGAGTCTCTGGATTAAAAATGTTAGAGATAATTTTGTGGTTGCTTCAGTTCAGTTACCGGTGATATCATTTCATGTCGGTCTTTCGCTTGTAAATCGAATTGAATCAAATTCGTATTATGACTGAATTGAGATATTAGCAATCATTGTCATCCATTGAATCAATATTTTACCACTACAGTTTAAGTAAAAACTTTTGTTAATAAAGCCATTAATTACAACTTACGGAACTTACATTCCTGCTGTGATCAATACAATAGAAAGCCAAACTTCAAGCCCTAACCTGACCTTCAACCACTGACTGACAACGACTGGGATGTTTTGCAAGTACAGGTAGTACCCACACCTTGACAGATAAAAAGCAGAATCAGAACTTAATGAAAGGCTTGTAAACACAATGATAAACTGGGGTTGCAGACAGAGTTCAGGTCCAGAAAATGCTGAGCAACAGAAAAAAAGCACTGCAGGAAGAAGACGGTGCATCGCATTAACACACTTACAGCATCAGTGCAGCTGCAGCTGGGTCTTTGTGCTAGGTAAACATGCACATTGGTATTTATCAAGCCTCTCTCCCCGAGGCGCTGTGCAGAAAGGCTTGCTGATGGAACTTCCGACACCAACCTTTTAGTATGTAGCACTGAAAGCTTCAAACTCTTTCCAGGGTGGAAGGTGATGTTGCCATTTTAAAGAGGTCATAGTATATTTTTTGGGTGCGTGTCACATAGCCTTCAGGCATGCAAGAAAGTTTGCACCACATGTAGATAATCTCTCCCATATAAGAATACCTTTGAAATATTTTGTGGTCCAGGCATTTCTTCCTGAACATTACCAGGGTTCGAATTACACCTCTGCTTTCAGGGGAGCCCTCTTTATAGGTGTGCACAATGACTTCGCCAGTCATGTGCACGCGCATACATATTAGTGCATGTAGTTCGGTCAAAACTGGAGAGACAGCAGGCGCTAATCGTGGCAGTGGCAACCTGCCATGACACCATAGGGGGTGCCAGAGCAGGTGCCACGACTTGCCATGACCTGCCACGGCACCGGGAAGGGTGCAAGAGTGGGTGATCCAGGCGGGGAAACCCCGGGTTGAGTTACCGAGTTAATAACTGTTGTGCCAGTTTCTGGCAGACGATCACTTTATGGCACAACAATAACCAGCTTTGTAGGACAGATGATCCAGATCCTGAAGACCTGGTTAACTCAATCGAGATAACGGCGAGAAATCAGGGGTAGCCTATGTTAATCGCGCTTCGTAGGACAGGCCTCAGAACAGGTGTTAGCCTACACCTAATTCTGTGACCCATCGGATAGTACTGTGATTGCAGGGAAGCTCTTTTTTTATGACCGTCTTGGTAGACGGGAGAGAAGGAGCATTTACGGAAAATTACGGAGGAAATTTAATTGTGTCTAATAGCCTATATTTTTAATAAATTTCTACTGTAAATATTACCACAGGCAGAGAAAACAGTTTTCAACTCCATACATTCTAAGATATTTATCTAGTGTAAACATTAGCAGTAGCTACAGCTCGATTGTTTACAGGTAATGTGAATCCATCGCTTAAAACATCACTGGATAATATATCTTCGAATTCAGCGCTTTTATTTTGTAAACCGGAAA
>JAVQJG010240640.1:0-12917 GCA_036024015.1 Craterocephalus amniculus | reverse complement strand
AATTCAGTTTCGTGAACTATTTGCAGCCCAGCCATCAGAATATTTCCTCTTTGGTTTACTCTTAGCACATTAGGGTTCCTCCTGAGGAATCCCAACCATTTTCAGGTTTAGGAGCTACTTTTAGCGCTAAAATGCTTTGTGAAATACTCTTAGGCGAACTCCTAAGGTCAGGACCGACACGCCCAGTTTTTCTAGGAGTTACTCCTAAATCTTCCTGTTAGGAGCTACTTTTAGCCCTAAGGTTCTTTGTGAATACGGGCCCAGATGTTTAAAAAATAACAGGAAGTTGCAGAACTACATCTGTACTCCAAAAGAAATGTGATAGCCAAATGGAACATGTAACACAGGCTTCCAAATATTCCAATGGGACGGGATGTGTGGCTCTGCAGGAAGAGTAGTCTTGGTTAGGCAGAGTCTGGAAGACTCTGGAACAACCTGCAACACAATATTTACGCTGCAGCCGTTTAAACCTGCCAGTAAAGTGTACCTAAAGTCCCACTTGCGTGCCACTGGCTTTATTTTATGTTATCATTTAGTCCTTGTCTTGATAATTTCATTTTACCTATCTGCTTTTATGGTTCAATTTTGAGCCTCATCTTCTTTCGTCATATAAAACCTTGTTGGTCTAGAAATAAATGTGACATGGTAGAACATAGCATGGTCACTGCATTTAGAGGCTAATTGGCCTGAAAATAAGCAACATTTATATCTGATATATTTAAAACAGACTTACATGTCTACATGCAGGAAGACCTGAGTTGTGATAATCTGATTACTACTAATCAGATTAGTGGTGATGAAACATCACATCAAGCTGTTTTTATGATTATTTAAATAATCTGATCATTTCTGATACTCAGACAGGATGGGTCAGAAGGAACTCTCCACTGTTTTACAGATGTTTTGCTCTCGATCAGAGACACCTAAGAGCACCAGCTGCACCTACTTCTATAAGCAGAGGACTGGGATTCATTATGGACCACATGGACCTGAAGGTGGAACAGACCTCTTCCTTTTTGATTCTGCTCCTGATGGAGGTTTTTCTTCCTGGTCCTCATGGTTGAAGCTGAAATTAATTTGAGTCATAAATATCTCCCGTTCTTCTTACATTTCTTCTGAATACTAAAAGTCTGAATTTGGATAAATTCTGTTTATGATCTGTCTGACTGTATCTACATTTTTATGCTTTAGCATTCTTGCTAGACTCATTGCACTTGAACATGTAGCTTTAGCTCATTCCACGCTAAGCTAAGCAATTTATAGGTTATTTTCAGCTTTAACGTGAAAATCTGGATATTGATGTATTGTCCTTCACGGAAAACTACATATGATATGGGCTGTATAGTAATAAGCACCCTGTTCCCTACACAGAGCCCAATACAGGGGTCAGGCTGTTCTGTAGGCATGTCTGAATGTCCAGAGAGAAAAATGTGTGAAGTCAGAATGATCCACAATGCATCTGGAAAGGTAGTGAGCATCAATGATCCCTAGACGGGTCAATAGCCTATAGAACACAATGCATTTTGGGCAGAAGCTCTATTCACTTACGTGGTTATACATGCAACGCAACAAGCCTAATCCTTCTTCTTATCTGCCAACTTTCTTATTTTTTTGTATTACTAGCACACTTTAGCCGCTTCCAGACATAAATTGCATGAGCCTAGCCAATAAATGTTCACCACAGCTAAAAAGTATAAGAATGTGGGTGGATGGAATGTTTGTCAGAATGCAAATGGTAGAAAAGACAAAGTCTGCGACATTACCACATTTCTGAGCAAGTCTGAGGGACTATCGGGTTAGTATATAGTGCAGCCCAACGTAAGGAATAAGGGGTGAGGGTAGACGTCTTGACACAGCTAGCATAGTTTCCTCAAATGAAACCAAAGCTAAATTAGTGCTAGCATAGAACTAGATTAGTTTCATGCTTACATAAGGTTAGTATTGCGATGTAGGTTCATGCTAAGATCAGTTTAGTATTGATACAAAGTGTCATGCTAACAGCAGGTTAGTTCAGCTACGTAGCTTCATGCAAACATAATGCTAGTCTTACATAACATCAGTAGTTGGGCTTTGACAGGGACGACATTTCTTCTAGAAATGTGCAGACACATGGTGATATTTTTATAGGATGTGTCATCAGGAAGCTACTTTTAAATTCACTTCAAACTAGTGCAGTGATTCTGGTTGATGCTGAAAGAAGCTTCATCCTCCTAATCCAGTGACCTGTCAATCAACTCAGGGGGCAGCAGGTGAGTCCAGTTAGATGTTGGAGGTGTCCATTACCATCCCCTCAGGCTCCGCCTATATTTACACACCAACCTGATCAAACCTGGGAACCTACTGCATGCCGATTCCATACCAAGGAATAACTGAGACATTTTTAATTTCATTACTTCCTTCTTCGTTTATTGGACAGTTACAATTTGGTAACCAGATGTCTGAACAGAACCAGAACTCTCACCACATCGACACAAACGCCATCATATTTACACCAGACCGCATATACAAAGAACAAAGATCCATCAAATCTGTGCTCATAAATAAAAAAGAATATTTACAGTTTCCACAAAACAAACATGATACGGGTACAGTGTCTGTCAGAGGTTACTGCATTTACAACGTTATGGGTTTTTCAGTGTCAGAGCAGCTCGGTTTAGTTCTCAAACTCCACAGGACTCAACATCTCTCATTTCCTAAACTAGTTCCGTCATCTCATGACCTGGTTTTAGTTCGGACACCTTTTACCACCACTTTCCCCGACTCCTTCTTCAGGTCTCCCTGAATCGTGCTAATTTTCATCCCCAAGTCCCTGATATGGACTCTGACATTGGCCAGGTTCCTCTGCCAGGCTGCGTCCAGCTTTATGCTCTTACATGCTTGGCCGTGGCCCTCATCAGGGTCAGCCACTCTTTTGGGTGCGGTACCAGTTCCATCAGTTCTTTTAATCTTCTGATGGTCCCACAAGTCTGGCTTGGCAGCACTGGAGATCCTGCCATTTTTACTTCGCAGTCGTTTTTCAGTCACCGAGGACGGGTTTGAGGAATCCTCTGCCTTATTTTCTTGATTCTTCCACAAGCCCTCCGGAGAATCATGGTTCCCAGTGTTCTTACTCCGAAGTCGAGCTAGTTCTGGTTCCCCACTGTCCATTTTTGTTTCAGAATTCCCGGTGCTCCTGCTTCGTAAACGCTGTGGTTCCGACACATTAGAACCAGTCACAGTGTCGGATTTGATGGCAGTGAGTCCTGATGTTTTAATTCCTTTTTGCTGTTCGGACGTGAAAGCACCAGCCAATCTATCGGATTTGATGGGAACGAGTCCCGAGGTTTTATTTCCTTGATGTTGTACTGAATTGTTAGTGCCAGTCGCCGCATCAGATTTCACGTTAGCAAGCACCGAGGCTTTGCCCCCTTGTTGTTCCGTTAATTTAGCACCAGCTACTGTGTCAGATTTGACGGAAGCAAGTCTTGAGGTTTTACTTCCTTGATGTTTTTGTTCCAACATGTCAGCGCCGGTAACCGTATCGGATTTCACAAGAATGAGTCCCATGGTTTTACTTTGTTGACGTTGTACTGACATGTCAGCACCAGTCACCGAGTCGGATTTTACAAGAACAAGGCGAGAGGTTTTACACCCTTGATATTGTTGTTCGGACAAGTTAGTGCCAGTCACTGTGTCGGATTTGACGGAAGCGATTCTTGAGGCTTTACTTTCTTGACGTTGTTCCGATACGTTAGTGCCAGTCACTGTGTCGGATTTGACGGTAGAGAATCTTGAGGTTTTACTTTGTTGACGTTGTTCCGACGTGTTAGCAGCAGTCACTGTGTTGGATTTGATGGAAGCGAGCCCAGAGGCTTTACTTCCTTGACATTGTTGTTCCAGCATGTTAGCACCAGTCACCGAGTCTGATTTGACGAGAACGAGTCCCAAAGTTTTATTTCCTTGAAGTTGTTGCTCTGACATGCTAGTGCCAGTCACTGTGTCGGATTTGACGGAAGCGAATTTCGAGGCTTTACTTTCTTGACGTTGTTCTGATACGTTAGCGCAAGTCACTGTGTCGGATTTTAGGGAAGTGAGCCCCGAGGCTTGACGTTGTTCCCAAATAGTGGAGTCCATCTTTGAGTCTGGATCAGTGGAATCTGCGATGTCAGGTTTCTGACTACGCTGCCTGTGGACATCCCACATGCCAACACTGACAGTCATGCTAAGTTTTGCTGAAGTGGGAGTGCTGTAACTTTTGCCCTCCTGCTTCTGAGGTTCCCACATGCTGGGATCTAATTTAGCTGGCGGGACAGAAGATCCCACATGATTCCCTCCAGAGCCAGAGTCCGGAGTCCTGTCTTTGGCTCCGGATTCTGTTTCCTGGAGCTGTGGAGCTAACTGTGGTGCAGCGCAGTGAAGGGGTCTTGGTGATGATGGAGGTGTTGGTGAAGGGGGTGGCGAAGCTCCAAGCGAGTCCCTATGATTGTCTATGAACTCCAGGGAGGAGCCCAGCATGCCGGCCAGCTCGGGGGTGGCCTCCACCAACTCCAGAGGGTCCTTGACATCAGGCCTGAAGGAGGCCAGTTCCTGCTCATCGGGACCAGTCAGGAGCTGCGACAGAGACGCCTGGCGGTAGAACTCGTCCTCAGCGAGGGACTGCACGTTGAGCTGTGGAAAGAGGCGACGGAAGGAGCGGGATGTCATCCGGAGGCGGCCCAGGACGTCAGAGAGGAGGAGCCAGTTCCTGGGCCTGAAAGAAAATGGAAATGACGAGAATTACACCACACACTCCGCCATTAGTTGAAGTCACATCATAAATAAAACCCCAGCAGCAGAAAATTGCCTCATGTTTCTAGTCTTCTCCTGGAGGTTAGTACAGTTCAGCATCTCCATGTAGGTAATGTTACCCACAAAGTTACCTGTCTGATTTCAGGATTATCCAGAAATTGGCAGATTGTTGTTATAAATGGTTTAAATTTGGAGTTAAGGAAACAAAGTCTGTTGAATATTGATGAAACCATTTAGTTAAAGTTTAAAAGGGGACACACAGCCTAAATAATCATTCCTGAGGTTGTTTATCTCATGGCCAATCTAAATTTGAACCAATGTGTGGAGACCCAAAAATAATTTGGTCCACCCAAACGCCTGAACAAAGAGCCAGTCAACTTCTGGAAGTGAAGAGGGTATACTGCAACAGTAAAAGAGTCATGGGCGACGTTGTGCACAAGGTGGTATTACAGTGTGACGGGTCATTGACCAGCAAACCACATTACAGGAGGCAAAATTCAGCCACCACAACAGCTGCAACCAAACAGGTTGAGAAGAAGTACCCTTCTCAAACCTGGGTCTTCCACAGATGAAGGTGGAAAAGATGCATGGGCCATGGGTTGCCCGCGTTTACAGGATGGCCCGCACATCGGTCAAGAAATTTTCACTGTAATTGCAGGGCGGGTCATGAAAAAAGTTCTGTCAGCCCGATTGGTCGAGAACTGTTGTCAAACACATCTATCCTGTGAGGATGAAAGCACCCTGTGCTCTGCTACGCCCCTTTCACACCAGTCCTTAGTCAGCTCTGCCTTCATCCAGCCCACACCTTATAACGGAAGGCCATGGTGACACACATTGGACAACAACAATGGAGGAAGTTGCTGTTTTTTATGTTGCTCACAGTTAGAAAAAGATTTTCGGGATTCCATTCTCAACAGAGTAGGGGCTAAAGGTGTATCTACTCGCTGCTCTAATGTGAACACAACAACTCAGGCGGTAATGGGCTGGGCTGCGATGGCGTGGTGCTGGTGGGAAAAGGGGCTGTAGTGGCGTCAGTGGAGTCAAGCTGCCTCCCATTTATCACGAGTTAGATGGATTCAGTCAATTAAACAGTGAATAATCATGGCGTCGAGGAAAAAGTTGATTTATCTATTTACTGACGATAAGATAATCCTCGTACACTGCTGCTTCGCTGCCTCTTTTATTCATTGAATCTGCTCAAATTTGTAAACGCAGATTTTCCGAAGACCAAACCAGAAACGTGTCCTCCATAAATGTCAGAGCAGGCGGAAGGTGGGAGGAGAAGAAGAGACAGCTTCTCTTTTATATATTCTGCTGCTGAAGCTGAAAACATCAATGGAGGTGTTATTGATTCACAATGTCTGTCGATGTGTGTGTGTGTGAAGGGCAGATTAACACACACACACACAGCGGTTGACAAGGCCACATGTTGCTTTGCAGCCGCTCGCTGCCTGAATGTTAAACAGCCGGTGAAATGTGTGCGTCGCCGCCCGCGGCCTCGTATCCAGGAAGAGCCATTAATACCACATCAGCCGCCGCAGAGGAAAGAGACGGAGGGAGAGGAGAAAGAGGGAGGCGGAGAAGAGCGGCAGGGGAGGAAGACAGAGAGGAAGCCAATTAGCTGCGTCGCCACGGCGATGCAATCCTCGTTAACGACCTCTCCGTCTGTCCTCCCTCTCCCTCCTTTCCTTCCTGAGCTGCTCTCTGCTGCCTAATTGGTGTCTGAGTGTGAGGAGACGTGTTGAACACCACAGAAGAAGAATGCGCGAGCCAGTGTGAATAAAATACAAAGCGTGTGCGGGTGTGGTTCTCGTTAGGGCCTCTTCCTCCGGCCGCCTTTATTCCGCACCGCTTCCTCTCCTCATACTTCTCAGGAGCCGGTGGACCAGCAGTCATCCTGGAGGGCTCGCTCTGACACTGTCACCTTCACACTTTCCACTTTCCCTGCAGACTCATGCCACATCAAAGCTATTTTTATACTTTCATCTTGTAGACATATTTGGATCCTTGATTCCTTTCCTAAGCTCCGCCCCTTTATTATCAGTGGAAATACTCCCCTCCCCCCTCAGGAATCAGGAAGTAATGGCGTCTCAGCCTTTTAACCGCAGCCTGGTCGGCCATGTGGACGGATGGGTGTGGGATCAAGGCTGGCCCTTTACTCAATAATTGCTCCAAACACCACCAGCATCTCTGTATGGCCTCCAGCTGTACGGGCAGAAATCAGATCTACGTCGCTACTTTAGTGATGACACTCCTCAGCAAATTTATTTTGACATCTGCCCATGAGTTACTTCCCTATAAAAGTCTGCTAGGGACTAGGGTTGAAGATCCCAAAGGGCTTCGCTGAATCCTTACAAGAACCTTATGGGAAGGTTAGAGGATCCCACCAAAGGTGCCCAGAGAGGATCACACTGAGGTCACAGACTGGGCAAGGAGGACATTTACCTGAGAGACTTTATAAGCTGCATCCCCCACAGAGCTGGGGAATAGGACCTGAATGCCAAACTGCCAAAAAACCTTAAACCATGGGTGGTGTTTGGAGCCCGAGAACCTCGGTGCTTCTGGCGGACCAGCCTGCGTTCACAGCAGTTTAACCACAGCCAACCCACGCAGAGGCGATTCTGGGAGCGAAGTGGTGGATTGAGCTGATTTTGATGATGTCAACGTACGGACTTCATTAATGTAAGACCCAATGGTGGGAGGCGGCTCATTTTTCCCTCCAGGTGTAGCTGCTGTGGTGGCTCAATTCTGTGGTTTGCTAGTTGATGACCCAAAAGTTCCACTTCTGGCCAAGTCTTTTCTACAGTTGTGGTATTCCTTCTTCACTTGCTTATAAGCCTATTATTTGGTCTGGTTTTGTTTGGGTCAGGCCAACTTTACCCTGTGTTCACACTAAGTGCATCAATTCATATATGCGCCTACATTTCAGCGCTCAGATCCTGGATGTTTACTCGCTTGATTTGGGTGAATTATTCTTATCACTTGCACGAAAAAAAAGCTTAATTTATCCAACCGGGAATCTGTGAATGGACTTAATGATTGACGGACATCCAGATGGAAGATGAAGAAATTTGACTGAAGAAAAAAAAAATCTTAGATGTGCCGAGATCATGACAGACGACAGCTGGAACTGCTGCAGGAGGTGGAGATGCAAAGTCCTGACAGTGGAAAGTTTTCTGTTGTCATTCCTTGAAAAGATTTTGATACAAGTTTGTTTCCTTAGTCCTATTATTTTACCAAAACAAGCGAAAGTAAAGAGGATTAAGGTGGAGAAATGTCAGTTTCTATTGCTGAAGGACTGTTCAGTTATTGGGTTAATAGGAAAAGTCGAAGTTCAGCAGGTATTTATTTATTTTTTGGTTCTACGCTTCCTCAGTAATCCAGGATCCTTTTATATAATTAACCTCAGCTTCTTTCCCTGCTTCTTGTGACACTATCTGTACTTTCAGTTCTTAAACCTGATAGAAATGTTCTACTGTCGTAGCCCTGAGTTTGTTCTGTCCTTAATGTTGATGAAGAACCCACCTCTTCCTAGTCTCATCAGCTTTCGCTCCATATATCTCCAGATGTGGCAGCTTTAGACTGTTAGGTGCCGAGGCTTCTGACTCACCCCTGTGACAGCGACACCTGGATGTTGTAGCAGGGCAGCAACGGTCGGTCAGACAGCTCAAACTCAAACACCTCCCTCCTGGCACGGTGCTCTTCATCCACATTCTCCTCTTCATCATCTTCTTCATCCTCTTCTGGTCCCGGTGGGTCAGCGAGAATGTTATGAACACCCCCTTCACAGGATGGCTCTGCAGGGAAAATCATCTCAGTTTTTTTTTTGCTCCTCATTTACAGCAGTTTTATTACTTTCTCCTCACTCTGTTGTGTGGTTTACCCACAGAGGACACATCATATATACACCTTACTAGGTCAGTCCCACTTCTGGGACATCAATGTGTCCACTTAGGAAGTAAGAATGGTTCTGGACCAGTTTCAGCTGCTGGTGTACAGATGGACCAGACTACAGGGCCATACAACTGACCAGGAGAAAGGTCATTACACCAGGAGACGGGCCGGTACACCAGGAGACAGGCCGGTACACCAGGAGACGGGTCGGTACACCAGGAGACGGACCGGTACACCAGGAGACGGACCAGTACACCAGGATACGGGCCAGTACACCAGGAGACGGGCCGGTACACCAGGATACGGGCCAGTACACCAGGATACGGGCCAGTACACCAGTACACAGGCACATACTGTGTAGAAACCATTTTACTTAGAAAGATTATAATAATATCAGGTAGAGCTCTTTAACCCCTCTTGTTGTGGCCGGATCTTGTTCCTGACACAGCTGGGAACCTTTTCAGCAGATAAGCATGGACCCAGATTGGAAGGTGCTTCTTTATACCCACTAAGTCTCCATTCTGCCAGTCATCATGGCCTGATTAAGTAAACTATATCATCTGCAAATCACAGAGACCCAGTCCTCACCAATCCGGATCCCCACAGCATCTCCACTGCTTCCTACTAATTCTGTCCATAAAAGTTATGAGCAGTCTATTCAGGGTCCATCCTTCAATGGAAACTCATCTGACTTAATGCAATATATCAACATTTTCAAATATATTGAGACTTTTTCCACAGAAGATATAGAATTATATTAAGATAGCTTGTTCAAAGTAAAAAAAAATATGATTTTTATTTTGTTCAACTGTATCTTTGTTATAGTCATTTAAAAGTGTTTTCTTATTATTTCAATTTACATATTTGTTAAAGCAACATTGTGTAAGTAATTTGGCTTTTAATTTGGTTTTATTTGAAAAATAAATAAACATGTATTTTAACTTCATCTAATCACAATCGTATCCATATGAAAGCGTGCTCATAGCTTAGAATGAGTTATTTATAATTACATCAGTAGGAGTGCACCCTGCTGGAGGCAGCCATGTTGCATCACCATCTTTGAAAACAGTAGCTGAAATCAGCGACTTCATCCTACGTCTGCTCCCATCAGTTACTGGCACTGCTGTAGAAAATGCTAGAGACGCTAATCAGTTAGTCTACAATGGAAAAGCTCAGTTGCTACAGTTGCAGCATGGGATGACAGGTCCACTGACCCTCCTCTGATTGCCTCTACCTCCGCTAAAGAGCACCGCTTGGTTGTTTGCACTTCATTTAGCCCACTGCTAGATTTTAGCAGTTATTTACACACTGCAGCTTTAATCCAAGTCAACTATTTTCATGCACATGTGCAGCTGATCTTTAATCAAAGTGTGAGGCTGTAAATTGGAACTGTCTCTTTGGTTACTTAGCCAAATGAATAATTTCGAGATATATATCGTATATCGAGATTCAGTTAAAATGATCTAGATATGAAATTTGGTTGATATCGCCTACCCCTAAACTGACTTTCTGTTCGCAATGCCGACCTACAGGGACCAGACGGCCCTATCAAAGTGTCTGGTATCCAAAAGCACCCCTCACAGGACTCTCAGAGGAAAATTCCTTCTTGAGGTCTAAAAAGCTCATCAGGAACCCTGTCAAGAGTGATGATCCACCGTAACACCAGGCTGTTCCCTCTGAATTCCAGGTTTGACTCTCTTATGGACCCCCTCCCGCTCTACAGGACCCATCAATAGATCTTATCAGGGAGATGAAAGTGGGATCTCCTGTTTGTTATAATACATCCGCTGGACCTACTTCTTGAAGAGGGAACTCACCATCGTCTGCCTTTCTAAAGGTACTATCCCCAATGTCATTTCAACGTTCTACAGATGTGTCAACCTAAATGACCCACAACATCCAGAGCAGGGAGGAACTCCGAGTAGGACCCCCACTGAGGAGGGTTTTAACTGCCCCACTAACCTCAGCTCCAGACATATGACAGTCCCCAGGTTGTGCCTCTTCAACAGGAGTGTCCCCAGTCGAAGTATTTCCTGCACCGACCCTGAATGTCACAAGTCGAGTCCACCCCACCATCCCCACTGTGCACAGTGTTGTTGATGCACTGCCCTGCTTCCCTCTTTCCTGAACCTCAGATGGTAGACCAGAACCTCCTCTAAGCCATGCAGAGGTCTTCTACATGGCTCTGCAACCAGCAAAACCAGGTTGACCTGCCTATACATATGAGCTGCCCCGTCAAGGTTTGAGATGGACTCAGACCAAGTTATTGCAAACTTCTTCAATGCCATAGAAGTGGTAAAATACAAGCAGGAATGCTGAAGACAAGGCAACACAATGGGCTGAGGCAGCAGGTAGGAGGGACCCATACATGAGGGAGAGATCGGAAGAGGTGAGGGCCGACCGGATTTGGGCCGTGCCAGTCCCCAGGCCAAAAAGACCCAACAGGACCTCGCTCTGCTTGTCGGCATCGCTCACCAACAGGTTCGGGATTACCACTGACAGGCATCACTTTCCCACGGCAACGCTCCAGTGAGCTGGCCACCCTCTGGGGGCACAGCACACGGTCCGCTTGGGTTTCATGCACCCCACCTTCCTCAAGCTGTGGCCAAAGCTCTGGCCAAGGTGAGAGTTGAAACACCAGAGGTTCCCACCAGGAGAACACATCAGGGTCTGCCAGGCCAGGCCGGTGCCATCCCACCATCAGAGCCAGCTCTTCTGAACATTTTCATCTATCTGCCTCTGATTCTGCCATCTTCGGCTCAGAACCAGCACGTTATGGTTGCCTTCTTCACATGAAGTTCATCTACTTCTGCGTACGTACCACCTCCTGTAGAGGCTCTGACAGCTGAATCCCGATTCTTTATATTCCTGGGAGTTTTCAACCCTGGTTTCTTTTTATCCATTTTCCTCTAGCTGTGGGAAATGTGAGGAAAGCGTCTTTCCCGGCGTTCCCACTTCTTCCATGATCCCAGCGCTGTGTTTGTGTGTGTTTGTGTGAACTAACCGCACACGGAGCTGCCGTAGAACTCCCAGTAGATTCCAGGATCGCCCTCCGACCTTCCCTGGATGTCAGACAGATAGTCTGCAGGCAGAAAAAAGGCACAGAGTTAAAGCTGATCAATGAGCCGACCAATCAGAGCGGACCAAGGCGGCCAGATGAAAACAATGGAGCCGCACACACAAAGACGGAGAAGACGGCGAGTGTATGTGTTCAGACGGTGCCGGCTCGTCGCCGCGGCGCTTGGCGCTGAGTAGACGGATGCTGGCAGGCGTGTGTGTGCGTGTGTGTGTGGCAGTAAGCTGCTCTGGGATTCAGCAGCCAAGCCTCATTAAACCCCTCTGGAGAGAGCGAAGGAAGAAAGAGATGGAGAGGGAGAGAAGGAATACAGGCAGGGAATGGTAATCAGGCTGCCGAGCGCACGCACACACAAACTCGCAGCTTCGCCTTCCTCTCGTTTATTCCTCCATTTTTCTCATTTTCACATTATTTATTTAATCTTTTCGTCTTGTTTTTGTTCTCAAACCGACGCTGTTCTGACCCACGAGTTTCAGGCAATGGATCGGATGAACAACTATGTAAACATTGACAAAAAGACAAAGAATTTTTCACTTTTCTTGTTTCTTAGGATGACTTCATCTGCAGGAAAATACAATGGCTACATCTGGTTCGGTTTTCATTTAGCCTAGAAAAGGTCAAATCTTTAGGCCTCAATGGTCTTTTTGGGGTCCTACAAGAAAATAATTGATTATTTCTCGTGCCTTACACACTCCATGTAAACCCCCTTAGTATCAAAATAAAGCATGAGAGGTGGAAGCATCACCACAGATGCTGCCTAAGTAATGAGGACGGAACGTAGGTTTTATACTATATTCAGCAAAAAAAAGACCCTTTTTTTCTCTTTGAAAATCTGCTGCAGTACACAGAAATTCAGAAAACCATGATGCAACATGTGGACATTATCTGTACAGAGAATCGTGGAGCGGAAATAAAACAGTTACTAGTAACAGTTACGAGTAAAGTTACTGAGGGTTTAGTTAAGAGATAGCTCTGCGTTTTTCAGTTTGAAGGGAGGGACTCGGCATCCAATGGCGATTCTGCGAAACACAACCCTGCTCCAGTATGTAGTCTTCAAGTCTCCAAGCTGCTGCCGCATCCTGAGATCGAACCTGCGTTCCAAGCCGCTAGGCTATCCACTCCCCTGTTTTCAGGCAGACACAAGACTGGTGACAGAACCAAGATGGCGCCGGTGGGAACC
>JAVQJG010240609.1:0-14455 GCA_036024015.1 Craterocephalus amniculus | reverse complement strand
TATCTATCTATCTATCTATCTATCTATCTATCTATCTATCTATCTATCTATCTATCTATCTATCTATCTATCTATCTATCTATCTATCTATCTGTCTATCTATCTATCTATCTATCTGTCTATCTATCTATCTATCTATCTATCTGTCTATCTATCTGTCTGTCTGTCTGTCTGTCTGTCTGTCTATCTATCTATCGATCTATCTATCTGTGTTTGTGTGTGTGTGTATGTATACAAAAATATTTTAACAAAAGTTGAATAAATACCTCTTTGTCAGTCTGTTTACCCAGTTATATTTATTTGTAACTTGTAGGTGCTGTTCAGTACTGCCGAACAAAAACTGCATCTTTATTTAACTAATTGTATGTTTTACTTTTATTGACTAAAACGTGACATCGGAATATTTGCCATAGTATAAGAAAATATTCTATTTCTAGTTTGGTGGGCTTTCCATGCTTTCATAGCTCAGTGAAGATCTGAGACTGGAGCATTTATGAAGAAACAGGACAAAAAAAGAAAAAGAAAAAAAACAGGACAAAACTTCCTGTTCCACGTCTCACTGCTGCAACTAATGCAACAGTGCCATCGTGTGGTCATATTAGAGCACTGCAGGTAATTTAGACTTATTAGAAGAACACAAAGAACCATCCAACCGTTGTCTGCACCTGCAGATTCTATGTGAAAGCACCAAAAACCTCCCTCACAACAGAATGACAGGAAACCGTTTCATGCAAAGACTTTTTATTTATGAACAGTCTGCAGTACTATATAATAGCACACACTTTGTCTCTGTTTCTGATCATTCTGAATGATCATGTGAAATACAGACAAGCGCTGTGCCTCTGAAAGCATCTCCCTTTTCACAAAAATCAAAAAATATCTTGTTCTGTTTTAAATATGTAGCTTAACTTCTTAAAAGAAAATATACATTGTATGAAATATAACAGTTGCTTAATTCGATAGACTATATTGTACCAAATGCAATTATATGCAAATACACCTGTGATCTCTTTTTTTTATGCATTGCATGCACAAAAAGGTGGGAAAGAAAAAACAAAAAGTTGCTCTGCTCACAAAAAAATGCTGTACATACTTCTGTATGAAAATAGAGAATATCAAAGCAAGATGCGCACCAGTCGTCTAGATTATGTTACAAAGAAGTTGCAGTACAAAAAGACTCGGGAGACGGACCAGATACCACGTCACCTGGAGCACAGAGGCATGGGTCTGGGCTGGACAAACTCGCACTGCAGGTGATGAGCTGAAGAGTTAGAGCTGCTTGCAATGCAAGTCTACAACCAGTTCACCACACACACACACACACACACACACACACACACACACACACACACACACACACATACACAGAGTGATGAGGTCAAACAAGCTAGCTGAATGTCGCTGTTTAAGCTTAGAATTTCAGCCATTTAACCCAGTGAAAGTTGATGTCTGATGCATAGCACAAAGTTCAGTTTGGTATATTAATTTTTCATATTGCTACCCTATCAGTAAACTGCCTGGAAACCAATTACCAGTTATACCTGCAAGTTATGTCAGCATTAAATAAGTCAGCATGTTCAGACACTGGGATTAGTTTTCCAACAGCAACGTTCTATACAGCATTACTATTATTATTATTATTATCATTATTATTGCCTTCACAACTTTTTATGGTTTGTTTTCATGAATTAAAACAGAGCTGGTGACGTCCACTTCAAACCAACAAGACGTTGATGGACTACATGCGGATGAAGTTCTCCACTGAGACAGTGCGTGCAAGGCACACTGCGATCAGTATAGCTACATCTATCGTTTTCTACAAAATGCACTTCTGTAACCATAGAAACCGAGATGCCAATGAAGGAAGAACCTCCACAGTTTGATCAGTTTGGTGACGGACGGGAGCTGCTGATGCTGAGATGAACGTGTGAACAGATTTTCTACCAACACAGAGCCACAGTGCAAATCTAACACTTGAACCAAAAAAGGTTGAACTTTAGAGCAGATGAGCATCCATCCATCATCCATCCATCTGTCTTTTTCCGGTTCTGGTAGAGGAGGCAGAAACCCAGACATCCCTCAGAGGGGATAAATAATTCCTCCACCAGATGAAAACAACGTGCTACTGATATGATGTCAACACTATATTGCTCTTAAGTGAAACTATTCAAGGACCACAGTGTTTCTCTTTCCAGACACTCTAAGTACATTCTCTATGACACAAGTATAAGAATAAAGAGTAGGGGTTTCACTACTGTTCGTACACTCCAAGTTACATTTTCAAAAACCTTTTCTACATAAGAAAATATACATATCCATATAATGTATTAGATTGATATTTTTATGGTTTCAATAAACTCTGAAAACTTTCTATGTTACATTTGGTGTGAATTAATACTGATTGCAAGGCGGGGCTGACGCCGCCTCGTGGTTTTTTCAGATACATTTCTTCTGTTTGTTGAGCAGAAGCACTAAAACATTCATGTTTCCACTCGGAAGCTCGCCAAGGAGCCCCGAGTGCAGAGGAGGAGAAAGATGCAAAAGATAAGTCCAAACCAAGGAAGTCCACTCTTAAATGAAGTGGAGAGGATGGAGGTGTGGGGGGGAGGGGGGGCAGCACCGGGACAGTCAGCTGACTGAGCCATGTCAGCTGGAAGTCTTTGTTGCTGAAAAAGCTGTAGAGCAGATAGATTTCCACAGTGGTGAAGGCAGTGATGGGGGTTACACCCTCTCCACCCGACTGGGGTCGTAAGAGTCTGATGACAAAAGACAGGAAAGAAAAGGTGAGACAACAGCATCTAAACGAGTCGGAAAATATTTGACGTTAATTAGTGAGGAAAGTGGAATTCTTTTCAGCTGCAAACAGTACTGTATGTCAACCAGGATGCTTTTATTTCTAGTAGAGTAGATTCTGCTCGCTGGTGTTCTGAACCTATAATGACTCCAGAAATCAGCGACACATGTTCAGACCATGACCAGGACCCGGACATGGGATCAGAAAATAAGTTTTAAAAAGATTGCATTGGCTCCTGGTGCACCTCAGGGTTTATTTTATGATTCATTTAGTTGTTTATAAATTTGACAACCGCTTAATAAGGCAATTTTTATATCTGATACAGTTTCTGTGACCTTATAGTAAAAACCATAGCAGTCTTTTGCCCCCTGGTGGATACCAGCACACAGGAAATTGTAATAAATACTAAATATACAAATAATATTTTTGTTCATATTTTGTTAAATAAGATTTAAGATTAATAAAATTTGACTTTATCCCAACTTTTCTCTTTGGCCGGGCTTTAAAGGTACAGTGTTTAACTAATTTGGCTTTATATGAATCAAAGTCAGGTATTGCTTTCATAAATACATATTTTACGAAAGTCTATTCAAAATCACATCAAAGTCAAAACATTCTCATTGCTTAGAATTGTTGTTTTTGTAAATCTGCAATCTGACTGTTAGATGTTGCTGAAATTACACACTGGGGCTTTAAATGGTTAATGGTCTTTCAAATCATAATGTTAAGTTTCTAGGACTAAACCTTATGGCATCACTGCAGTACAGCTTTCGTCTGTGTAAAGAGGTTCAAGACCTGTTCAGGTTGGTTTAAAGTTAAACTACTATTCTAACATTATTCATTTATTATTATTTAATATCTAACCTTTTCATTTAACTTATTTTATTATACTTTTTACTTAATTACTTATTTTAATTGATTATTTATTTAGGCAACTTATTTAATGTAAAAACTTTTCTGTTCTATTATATTCTATTTAGTTTTTTATTACTTTGTTTTATCACAGTATTTTTTATAAACTTTATATTTTTATACTTATGGTCCTTATTTGTTGTGGTCATTTTTAGGTTTGATTTGATTTCTGTTTTTTTACTTTTTTACTTTTCCTCATAGCAATACTCAGCACTGTGAGCTATGGTTATTTGGTTGTTTTGTGGTAAGAAATCTAGTAATTAATGAAACAGTTGTGCCATTATGAGCCTGGTTACAACAGCACCTGGTAGTAATGTGTTCCTACCACCAAAAGGTGGAGACATTTTGCAAACTTCCTTCACTGTTCTCTGGTACAAAGTGTGTGTTGCTGTAAAATCCATGCTTATGGAGTACAAATAGGAGAAACGTGCAGAACCAAAGACAACGGGTAAAAAAACTAATCTCTGTGGGGCTCCTACAAGTCGAAAGGAAAAAGTCCAGTATAGTCCAACTCCAATTGGGTAAAGTCAGCTCTGTCCCAGTCCCAGTAAACCGTAAACTCCGGCTAAAAGTCCCATCAAGAACATCCATTAGTGCAGGACTGAAGAAACTGTCTGATGTTGCAAGTGAACACTGACCACAAATTTAAAGACAAAGCGACAATATAGGCCTGTGTAACCATTACATACTAAACTGGAAAATTAAAGAATAAAGTCATGAACACTGGGGACTAAATGGAAAGAAACAGCACTTCTAATAAAACTCTGATTTGGAAATGCCATTTTGCTAGAAAAGTCCATGGGTAGGAAAGAGTTTGCTAGCAGAATATGGAAATTCCTCACAGAAACATCCCATCTGAGGTTTCCCTTCCTGCTATGAGGCAACGGTGCTAACCACCACACCACAGTGTTTTCCTCCACTGGCCATCGAACAAAAACTAGCATCCGAATCAAGAAATAACTCACTAACAGTAACAGGTTAAGGAATGTGACCTAAATAGGATGCATCTGAACGGGCATAAGTGTATTAAATGGTTCATCTTTGAACCGTTTTGTACCCACCTGAGGCAGAGAGCATTTCCTCATCCTCCACGTTTGTGGGGCCACAGGTCCCAGTGCTGAAGCTAAGTGGCAGCGTAATTTCTCTCTTGGGAACGCTACGAGGTTTGGGAAGCAGAGGAGGTTTCTGGAGCCTGCTGCGCTGCTTTGCTTTGGCCACCTTTCCTCCTACTGCATTCCGCGTAGCCTCACCTCTGCCCACCACTGCTGTGCTACGGTCAACTTTCCGCAGATGACTTTCCTTGTCTTCCTCCATCTTTCCTGCATCCAGTCTGAATTCAACATTAACCTCTTTACTCTGCTCAGTTTCCACTGTCGACTCTTCAGTTTTCTCTTCCAGTCTTTGCTCCTCCTCATTTTCTTCCTTTGGTCCGTCAAGATCTCCCAACTCGATATGTTTGTCTCGGTTTACCTCCGCTTGACCCTTTTCATCCATTTTCTCCTCCTCCTCTTTTTCTACCTGCTGATTGACAACTTCCTCCTTAGACTCTTCCTGAGCTTCAAAATCCTTTCCTACCTCCTCTGTTTCTTTGGAATTGACTTCTCCTCCACACTCTGGACCTACGAGGCATTTTACTGGAGATACTGAGTCCAGCTCTCTCTGGCTGGCCTTCGTGTCTGTGGTTGCCCGGGTCAGAGATGTACCAGATGGATCCATGGTATGTAAGGAATCAGTTTGTCTGCAAGCTCCATCTGTCTGTTTCGTCTCCTCGCTGTGTATGCTCAGAGCTGGCGTCTCCTCGGGGTTGGGTGGCAGAGACAAAAGAAGCTTACTTGGTGGGAACTCTGGAAGATCTAGCACTGACTGAGTCTCAGTGCACCGGTTGTCTCCACCATCGCTGGAGATGCTGATGTGCTTTAGTTCATCTTCTTGATCCATACCTGAAAGCGTCTCCTTGACCTCTCTTGTGTCTGCTCCCTGGACAATCAGATACTCCTCTTTTACTTCCTCAGACTCTTCTATCACTTGCTCCATCTCTGCATTTGGACTTGCCGGTTCCACAGCGAACATGGCCCCTCCGTCCTCCTGGCTGTCCCCCGGCTGTTTGTCAGCCTCCACTAAGGCCTCCACCGGAACGGCTATACCCAGGATCCTTGCTGCCCTCGCCTCTATGGACTCATTTTCTGGGATTCCTTTGCCATATTTGACCTCGTATAAGTTACTGAGGTCTTCTGCAGGTAAAGAATTTGCCTTTTCTTTAATGAGTAAGCTCTCTAAGTGCTTATCTGCCATTGTTGAGTCATTTTTGTAGGTCAGAAGTTCAGTGAGGGAATATCTTCCATCATCCTCAACATCCAAAGACATCAGACTTGTCTGCTTTGTGATATGCTGTTTTCTGTCTTTCTGAAGGATTTCCAAAGTATCTCCCTTACTCTCTCCTAGTCTTGCAATCACCTCCCGCCTGAAAGGTGAAACAGTGGCAGATTTAACTTTTCGCTCACCATTCGCTGCATGTTTAAGCTCTTTATTTGAATTGTGCTCAGAGCAACTGCTCTTTTCAACAGATACCGACTTGGTCACACAGGAGAGCTGCACCGAGTGACCAAGAGTCTTATAATCAAGTGTAGTTGGGACAGAGAGCGAGCGCTGCATTGGCTCTCCTGGACCACCAGGAGTTTCTGTGTACACGGTCAGCCCCACATCCCTCAGTAAGGACTCCTGTGGAACTGGGATGTCCTGCCTGTAGAGCTGGTTTGATTCGTTGTGTAGGGAGACAGAAGACAGGAGGCTGTTGGTACTTGGGTGCGGGAGTGCGGATAGCTCATTTTTTGGTGTCATGTTGTTGGCGTGTGTCCTGGGGAAAATGCTTCTTGGGTCCATGGAATCTATATCAGCAGCAGAAGCAAAGGACTTTGATCTCTTCTTTATATTGCTGGCCTTTTCCATGTGCATTGGAGGAAGACTGATTGCCTCCCGGCCTGGTTCTGGACCAGTCAAGTGTGCTCCTGATTTAAACCAAGTAAGTTTCTTATTTAGCCCAAGATCATCTGTACACCGGCCCACATTGGGTCTCTTGCTGATTGTGTCTTCCATCTCTTTATTGATAGTCTCCAATTCACCGATGGCGTCACAGGGTCGCCGGTTCACTGGCTTTAAGAGAAACTGACCAAACACCACTTGTTCTGGGCTCTCGGGGGGGACCCTCTTCTTAGGAGAGGATGGCTGCTGTTCTCCCTGATTCTGCACCTTGGAAGGGGAGGAAGGGTCCTGCTGGAGGTCCTGAAGCGACGGTGTTTGTGTTGGGCTAAGGCTGAGACGGGAGAAAGCACTGTTGCTGGAAGGATGAAGGTTTTTCTGGCCTGCCATAGGGTAGCCGTAAGGGGGGCTCCCGTCAGTCCCAACCCCACAATCAGTGGTTGTATGTGAGGCAGACTGAACAGGCTCCTGCTCAGAATTTGGGTGATGGCACTCTGGACTTTTTACCACCGTCAGAGGTGAGCCAGTCTGAGTTTCCTGATTACGGTACTGGTTTCCAGGCCAGGACCCAGCATAGCATAACTTTTTGTCTTCCTTTGCTTGGAGTGCCCAGGCATCTATGATCTCCTTCCTCAAAGGAGCTCTTTTGTAATTGCTCATTGAGGAAGTACTGCTGTTGTGAAAATGGGAGTAGCAGGACTTGAAAGGCATCTCGTTCACAGACTTGCTACGAATGTTTGGGCTCTCTCTGAGTCCGACAGCGAAAGTGTTGGCCACAGTCAGGTTTGTTATTGCCTCGTTGTTGTTCGGATCCGCCGACAGGGTTTTACTGATGTTGGTTGGTGTGCGAACGGGAACAGACACGAGGCAGAATATGGTCTCACTAACTCTTCTCTTGGTGTTCCTGATGCTCTCTGGTCTTGAATCCGGTGCAATTTTCTTGACTTGGGTGATGGTTTCGGTGAAGACCTGGCCTGAGCTGGGGCCCTGATGAGAAGAGGCTCTTGCCAATGGGGCCTGAAAGGCTGAAGAGGGCGAGAGAGGGGAAAGCTGGATTTTGGGATGTCTGTTGTTGCAGTTTTGGTCAGTTGGCGGCAAGTTATCGACGGTCTCTTTGTGCAAATTGTTTTGCCACCTCTTATTGTCATTGTCATAGTCAGAAGGTGTCTGGTTAGCTTCATCTGCCAGTTTGGCAGTGATGAAAGGCCCCAGTGGCGGGGGCAGAAAGGCACTGTTGTCGGGCGCAGGCTCCGACATGGTGACACTGGGAAGCTCATTACGGATGTGGCGGATCTTGTCAGCGTCTGTCAGGGAGTTGCCACCCAGAGCTGAGGAAATATGACGGATACGGGGATCATCAAAAGGGATGCATTGTACTCCTCCTCCTCCTGGGGGCTCCTGGATGGAGTACACAGGGTAAAGCTGCTTCTGGCTGGACACACATCTCTCTCTATGGGGATCAGGCCAGGAACCAGCTGGATATCTGATGAACCAGTGGGAGCCGTCTGGAGTCACCTGCATCTGCTGATATAAGTCCCCTCTATACCTTAGAGGGAAAAAAGAAGGTCACACAAAGACAACACTGACTCAGCAAGGCTGAAATTATAAATTAACTCCACCAGGTGCGGTGGAAATGACAGATTAATCAATAACTGTGCTTTACTGGAAGAAGAAGTACAAATATCCTAATGGTTCCCAAACGTTTTTACATCTGGAGCATCAGGATGATGATTCAGGACTGGAGAGCAGCTAGAATCCTGATCAGAACCAGAACGGGACGACATTCCTGCTCTCCTTACTTCCCAGATGTTTACAGACACGATACTGAACACCAGCCTGGAGCTACTTTTTGTAGATGTGTTGCTGGCATTAGATCCAAAATGTCTCTGTTTCATCTGATAAGTTTTCATGTTCTACTGGGAATAAATATCTGTCGATGAGATCTGGAAATCTTTTGTCATTTGTTTTCGCTCATTTGTCATTATTTATATTTTACATACTGTCACAAGTTTTTTGGGGGATTTCTGGCTTCACATCAGCAGAAACTAAAAAGCAAGAGTTGGCTCTCACACCGTCAGTTTTCATTTCTTCTAAAGGAAAACAAACAAAAATAGACTCAGATTAAAGAGGACATATCATGCAAGATCCACTTTTTTAAGCCCTTAAATACCTGTTTTTGTGTTTTTCGAGCGTTCAGGAGTGCAGAAAAATTTCATTTATTCACTTCCGGTGCTGCATATACATGTTATCTTATTATTCTTTTTGGGTAATATTTTTTCAGTCTGTTTAGTTTTTTATCCATTCTCTATTACTTTTTCCTATCTATTGCATCACTGTATTTTCTGCGGTTCCGCTAAATATGGTCACGTTATTTTTGAAAAACATTATCTGCCGATCGTTAGCGGCTAAGAGGCTAAGGGGGCGAAGTCAAACTGAGAAAAAAACGCTTGGTGAAATGTCTGTTCAGATTTAAAGAGACAGCATCAAATCGAGCTGCTTTCATTGACTGTAAAGAAACACCTCAGAACAGGGGTTAAGAAAGGGTGTGTGGAGCTATACGAACAACGATTTCATACCAAAGGATTGCAGTTTTACTTTACATTAACAATAAATTAATGATTTACATGTGAAAAGGAAGGATTTAAAAGCATGATATGTACACTTTAAGGCCCAATCTCAATTCTACCCCTTAGCCCACATCTTAGCCTTTAAAAAGTGGGTAAAGGCAAAGGTTCATGTTTTCAACCCAATGGACTGAGCACCCTCTCTTCCTGAACTGTATCAGGAGGCCGGTCAGCTTATGGTTTGCTGTTTACAAGAAACACACAAAGCTCACAATACAACATGAAAAAAAGGCATAACTTCTAGCTTTATAACCACAGAAATTAAAAATTATGTATATCATTATCTTATATACAATGTTCTCCAATTAAAACCTTCCGACATTGCTACGTCTATTTCTGAAACATGCGTAGGGCAGTCAGACAGCGCATTTTGCCATCATGGGTAAAATCTACCTCATCCTAACATTTGTAACAACAGTTAAACATTTTGTACGTGTTAAATCATTAAACTCCTCCTACCTCTTTGCCATGCAGTCTCATTCTAGGCCCAAGAAATAAAAAAAAAACATACCTGTAGTCAACTGCAACTTGTCCGTAACCCCGGTGCCCCCCGGCCATTATAGGAGCTCTTTTATATGATGGCGGGGGGATGTATACTGGGGGTCCAGAGTCCTGTGCAAAGCAGTCCAGTTGGGGGTCGGGTGCTCTGGAAATGGGGAGAGGCGTTCTGTCCCTGGCCTGCGGAGGGACTGACTCTCTGCCAGACAGCACCTCGCAGCTTCCCCTGATCTGCTGGTGCATCTCGTACGACGGAGGTCTGGGAGGTCGGGTGAAGCGGGGCTTTGGTGTCATAGAGAGCTGGTTGGCACTAGCCGGCCTCCCGTTCTCTGGCCAGCGGGGGGCTCGGTACAGGCGGTGGTGGGTCAGTGGGTGGCCATTCATTCTCCGGTGCAGGTCCTGGCTGGACAAAGCAATGTTGACATACTGCAGGCTCTCAGGCGGGAGCATCCTGGGCAGGGACTGGGATTTGAGTTTAGTCCTGGGGTGGACAACCATGCCCTCTGGTGTCCTGGCATGAAGCCGCTGCTGCTCTTGTGTCCAGTGCTCAACCTCCCTCTGAGACAGCTGCGGGGCAAAGCTTACGGCTGGATGCCACTCGTCTGTCCCCAGGCTCTGACATTTCCGCTCGTTCACCATTCTCCACTGATGGAGAGCCGCTTCCCTCTCTCTACAGCGAGCCTGAGCCTGAGCCTGAGCCTGAGCCTGAGCCTGAGCCTGAGCCTGAGCCTGAGCCTGAGCTGCCCAGCGCTGCCTCTCCTGAGCTGCCATCTGAAGGTCTTCTACAAGGAGCTCTTGGCTTCTTGCCTGATGAGGCCCTTCCTGCCTCATAGTAGGTGACAAGCAAGCCTGTCCCCCTCCAAAGGGTTCTCTGAAGTCAGCGTAGTCCAGCAGCACACTGAAGTCTTGCCCTCTCCTCCTCCAGTAGGAGACATCCTTGGACTGTGACTGAGGACCTTTGGCACCGTCACAAAACCTGTGAGAAAACATAAACAAAGTCCTGATCACCATGATGACTTGAGGGTTTTATTATTTCCTGTTCCTTTGTTACAACAGTGAAGATATCTGAGGACGTCAGAGGGGCTGATATTACACAAAAAAAACAAGACCTCTTAAGCGTATGAAACCATCTCCAAGGAGCTCAGTTTCCCTGCTTCAGTGTTATTAAGAAACAGGAAGCGTGGAACTGGAAAGAACGCTGCAGGAAGAGGAATATTGATGAAGGAAGTCTTTGAAATTGCAAATTGTGGAAAAAATCACCATGTAAAACATCCAGACCTCCAATCTGACCTGAACAATCCGGGGTAAGGGTACAGGACATAGAATATGCTGCACGCTAAACCAAGTAAGGCTTTGTGAACCAAGGCTGAGGAAGACCAGGACAAAAACCTAAATCCTTCTGGGAAAATGTTCTGTGAACAGACAGAACAAGAAGAGAACTTTTTGGCAATGTACAACAGCAATTTGTCTACAGACAGTGAGATGAAGCTTGGACAGGAAGGGAGACGACACAATGGTCAATCCTGCTGGCAGATCTGTTGCTGGAAGCTTTGACCCCATCACCGGGATTGTAAGATCAGAGGGTTATCAAGGAATTTTAGGCTGAAATATGTGTGAGAAAACAAAGTTTAAGTGGATGATTGCAGGTTCTCCTGAAAGATAAAGATCCAAATGCACACAGGAATAGTTTTCAAAGAAAAACATGTTGATTTTAAACTGGTCAGAGATGAGATGAGTCTCAAATCTGCCATCGAGAAAAAGAATCCTGCAAGCGTTCAGGAGTTAACAGCTGAGTAGCTAATAGGAACCTTTAGAGACGGCCATTCTTGCTAAAGGGTGAGAAATCAAATACCAAGAAAGTGTGAATTTATGACTGTCCAAGTCATTTTTTATTACTCTGCAAATCTGATGATAAAATTCTGACTTTCTAAATAATTCCCTAAAATTCTGCTGAACTCAGTTGAATTGTATTTTTTTATTTAACAACTTTGGTCCTGGAATATCCTCCAGGACCCCATAAAGCTGAGTAACTGACTCTGTTTTGGTCCATTTAAAGCTCTTATAATAAAACATGACAGCAGACCAATAATCAGGCTTGTTTCATTCAGCAGCAACAAACAGACATGATCACAGTTTCTGTGACGGCAGTCTACTGAAGAACAGAGTCATCATGTCCCACTAGATGGAGACACATAGCTATAAGTATCATGTGATGTTAGGTAATGGCATGTTTCTATGGGGGGAGAATGGAAACCTTACACAATGACAGACTGTGGCTGTTAGTCCTCCAATGTCCTCCAAAGCAGATCAGGGATCAGAGCTGTTTCGCTGCTTTGTCATGTTGCCTTTAATCTGGTAAAAAACGAGCTGCATGCTGCCATAACCCTGAGAGGATCTCAGACAAATCGACACGGGGAGTCCCTCCGTGCAGCCTCGTCATCACAGACCATAATGACAACATGCAAGCACACGTGTCGTCCGGCCGGAGGCCTCGGCTACCGAACGTCCTTATCAGTCCCAGGATCATCACTGGCCTGGAATGTTTTCAGAGAGAGAGGAGGGCAGCTAGCCACAACAGTCTGAGGGATTTGAGAGCGTTTCATGTAAGATGAGCCACCGTCATTAGTCTAATTGAGTCCGAGTCCCGTCTAATGGGACAGCCAAGATAAGCTCAGTCCTTATCTGAAGCAAAGCTAACAGGGAAAATTAATTTGGACGAGGCGAATAAAAGAAACACGAACAAACAACAGACTGAAATTATAGAACAATGTCCCTCTGAACACGAAGCTTTGATAGTAGCAGACCAGAGACTTAAAAAATGCAGATTGCTCTTCTTAAGGAATGAGTAATCAGCAAAGAGACGAGAGGAAAACGGAAACAACCAGCGGTGCTACTGAAGGTCATCCGCCTATTTTCAGACGCTCGGTCACTGGCTGCCGGCCATCGTCGTTTAGAGACGGAGGGAGAAAGAGAAAGTCGTCCAAACAACAAGTTCTGACAAGCCTCAGCTGGACGGACTGTCTGTTAGCTCGCTAACCCCTGGAACTGGTGAAACTGGGAGGTTTCACACAAAAACCCTGCATAAAGGTAAAAGAAGACTGGATGAAGCAGGGAACTATCACACACTACCCAAGAGGGTTTCAATTGCATAACTCCAGACCGAGCTAAATTTAGCTTTCCCTTCATATACATATTTAAATATTCCCTATATGACTGCTGTTTTATTGATGAGAGGATGTATTATGTATGCAGGTGTAATGTTTGTGAAACAGTGGAAGCTATGTTGGTTTTTTATGAGGGAAAAGGAGCTCTGAAAAACATAAGTCTCCCATGTGGCTGACTAAAATACGCAGAAATGTTAAAATGTCCTCTGCCCGCTTAAGATTTCATTAAAAAGAACAGAAAGAGAGAGAGAGAGAAGGGGGTCGAAAGGAAACGAGAGGAAGTTAAACACAGGGGGAAAAGCAGAAGCAAGAGAGCGGACTGAACGCCAGCATTAAGGATATGATGTCAAAGCCCCAAATAAAACTCCTTGATGAATTATTTTATTTCATGAAGCATGAAGCTGCTTCACAGCGAGGAACTGTGTCATCACTTTAACCCTTTGATGCCACGTTCATTAACGGTGACAGAAAAAAAGGATTGTTTTGTTTTAAAAAACAATTTATTTTTTTTAACAAAAATGAATTTTTCTTTCCAAGTTTGTGTTTTTTTTCCCATTTTTCCCCCTATTTTTTTTTATGTATCTTGTCTGGCTGCTGTGTTGTGTTTTCCCTATTTAAAAGTTTCATCTGTAGCTTCTGCTGCTGAATAAATCTTTAAACTGATTTTCACAGTGAAGGTTTCTTTTTGGCAAATATGGTTCTGATTCTTTTTTTTCACATGGTCCGGGGTTAAAAAGGCAAACTTATAGTTGTCCAAAAAAAATCATAAAAGAATCAAATCATGAGAAAAGCATATCGTCCTATTTGTCCATCACGTTTCTGAGATAGATTAGATCATTTTATAATAAAAGCTGCTAAAAACGTTGCAGTCCTCTGCCCCCTGGTGGACACGTTCTGCTCTACAGTAATTGATATTTTGTGCAGTAGTAAATCATAAATGTAAACAATTTATTTGTTTTCATCTTTAAACATTTTTAAAGACCTCCCAGTAACCAGTCCTTATTCATGAAATTTCTGACAGTTTTCCAGCTTTAGTAGAGGATGCTGCGGGATGACCCATCTTACATAACACACAATGAACCAGTAAACTGTAATGGGACTTATTAGTACTCATATCGGTACTCAACAAGTATTCAAATGTAAATAAATGATGAAACCTTTATTTATCAATGTATATCTACATGCTCTGCTTTTAAGCCAACACAACTGAGACTATCCGGCTGTGTCCTAATCAGCGCACTAACGCACTTTCAAGCACTACATTTAAGTGCAGAGTGCACTTCCACACAGATTTGAGCAAAGTCTCCCGGCTACCCTAAAAACAGATGAAAATCTAGTGTGGAATGAATAAGTTGTATATTGTAACACATGATTAGGGATGGGTACCGAAACCCGGTATCAAAACGGCCCCGGGGCGGAGTCTGACGGTCTACCCGGACCGATAAGCTTTTGCCTTAACGGTGCTCTAAACGGTATTTTTAAGGTGG
>JAVQJG010240600.1:0-13993 GCA_036024015.1 Craterocephalus amniculus | reverse complement strand
CCCCCCCCCCCCCCCCCCCCCCCCCCCCCCCCCCCCCCGCCGCCAGTCTCGATATCAAACTGATTATTAAACCTGTATGACTTTTTCCTGCTCCCACCTCTTCATCCTCGCTGATCTGGGGAATTCCAGCATTCCCATGGTGCAGTTGTACATCCTGCGACTTTAGAGGTGGGATCTCCAAGCTATTTTACTTTACTCTTTCCCCACTCTGCAACTCATTAAATCCCTTCTGCTTTCATTATTTGATAATTACTTTTTATTAATGTTATTATTACGGTTATTATTATTTGATAAATATTCCAGACGGAAAGTTTGCGTGTCACTGCTTATTTAACTTATCATATTTATTGGTGATCATATGCATTTTTTGTTAATTTTGTTTTTTGTATTTATCTGGATAATGAACAATAGAATATATTTTCTTTTATGTTAAATTATGATCTTCCATATTAATCTAAAGATTGTGAAGACGTTTTTGTCAGTTTTTTTTCCTTTTTTTCACAGTTTAATATATTGTACTTCAATGACTTGTTCTGCAACTACACTTTGTCAAAAATGAAACTAATTTAAAGCAAAAAAATGCAAAAAAAGATGTTTTGCGTTTTGATTATTTATTGTACATTTTTCTTACTCCCTCTCATTGGACTGCAATTCCATCTGAACTAGACTTGCTTATATTCATTCCTCTTTTTGCCCCTCCACACTTTACAATAACCTGACAGTAACAGTTGCTCACTGTTATTACAATAATTTGAATCCCCCTTTTTTTCTCAGAGCTTGTTCCTCCTTTGAAGAAAAGTATTTGCATAGTACTTTGATGGGAGTTGGTGTGGGGGTTTATAAAGAAACAAACAAACCCTTAAGTCACTAGTTTAGGAGTCTGAGTGAGAAGACTGGCAATGTTCATGTTTTCTGTCAGTAATGTTCTTGCTCCCAGTCTATTATCACAAGCAATAGCTGTGACCAAATGGGCTTAGGAAAGTATATTTTCTTTTAATTTGATTGGATGCTTGATGTACTCGCTCGGCCCCAGTATGACCAGTTGAAAGTGCCTCGTTGAATACATTCCAGGTAGCTAAGGCTTCTCGGCCTTTTTATATTTGATTATGGAGGACCGTTTTTAAGTCACTTGTTCTATGTTGCCTTTGTGTGTTTGGAGTTGAACAGACACAAAGACAGAAACTTTTGAATGTATTTTTTTTTTCAGCCATGTTTTCACTACAGTAATTTCTGTGAGCTTATATGAAAACCTGTTTTTTTTCTTTCCTCTTTTTGTAATTATTGATTGCAGTTAAAGTCAATAAACCCCGTATTTTTTGAAAAGTTAAACTGTGTCATGAGTCATGAATGGAAAACCAGGCAGCTTTAGACTTTCCTACTTCTGAATATCATGTTCATGAAGCATGATCCTGCAAGATCTTTTGATGGGATGTTTTAGAATGAACTTTGAATTCACAATTTAGCTTATTTTAAATTTCAGTTGCATAAAACAAAGCAACTTATGTAATAAACTGGCTGGAAGGGAGTTTCACGGCGGTGGAAGTTGATTGGCGAGCTGCTCAGACGGCTGTCACGGCTATTGACCCGGGAATAATCAAAGTCTGAACAGGTTTGGTTACACAAAGATTCACGCTCCTGGTTTCGGCTGGAATATTGATTGGATGGGACTTTTCCTTTAAAACAGCCAGTTGACCGGATCAGTAAACCTGAGGTTATGAGCTGATCAATGTTTGTGAGAATATTCCTGGTAAGACCAGGACAAACAGTGTAGACAGTCCTACTGATAATCAGCATACATAATAGGACTTTTGACTTTATCCACTTTACTCTTTACCACTTTTTGACCATTAGCACAAGCAGAGGTGTTTGATTTCAGGAACAACACTGTAGCTTCCCCCTTCATGCACTCTGCTCAACATCCGCACTGCTTCTGCTTTTCCTCGCTCTTTGGACACTTCTGTCTCTCTGTGTTTATACTCTCTCAGATTGCAAATGAGTTGGGACAGGAACTCCCCTCCCTCCATACAATGGAGGGTGCTGACCTGTCACAGCTGACCCATGGAGGCCTCCATGCTGCTTTATTCCACAGAACCTGGGGCTTGTAGATCCTTGTCTAGCTGCTTTGCTCCCTCCCAAACCACCCATCCGTTCCCTATCCGGTCCCTAAACCAAAATCTGAACACACCCTCTTCTTCAAGTATCTCTCTCCATCTTCGGCCTCTAAGGATTTAATCTTATATTCTCAGGTGATTATGACTATAGGTGGGCTGATGACTCACCGCTTCACATTGGCCCAGTTTATGTCATGCATTTTTGAAAGCAGAGAACATTTTAAATCCAGTGGATGAGAAGCTGAACCCAGTCATTTGGGACTAATGAAGCAAAAGCTGTAAAAAAAAAAAAGAAGGTAATTTTTAAAGAAGATTTCATACAGTATGTAGCTTTCACATGATATTTGTGTTTTCTCTAATGTGAGGAGTTTCTATTTCTGCTTTTATATACTTTGTTTTTCTTATGGATATCCTATGTAACTGGTTGAAAAAAATGTTTATTACTCATAGCCCTGACTCACCTGATAAAGATCAAATTTACTTGTACTTTTTTTTTTCTTCAGAAAGACTTAATCATTTGGACAAACATGTCCTTTTCCTTGTAGAGCTTTTCTTGGTTGGTGGTTTTCATTCACCAAAATACCAAAACTTAAAAGTAGCCTGGCACACTGCACATTTCTGAGTGATTCTGCCCGATACACACGACATGAACTTGAAATGGTTTGTTATTTGGTGCATGTGAAGTTCAAAGCAAACTTCAAAACAGCTCTGCATGTGTTTTAATAAGACCAGAAGCAAAGAAACGACAAATTTAAAGGAGAGGCCTGTCATGCCAAACCAGGTGAACGTCTCATGCAAACCTTCTCAGAAGAACTTCGAATGTGCAGTTTGAAGCACATGAAAGAGGGCTGCTTCCTGTTTGTGCGGTGTGCGCATCGAGGCACCTTGATACAGTACCAGGAAGTGGGTTTGTGAACCTGCGAAGGTGGCGGATGGAGGGGGTCGTCTGTTCTTTGAGATGCAGATAGATAGGAAAAAACAGAAGAAAACTTCCATTATTTCATCACTCTTCAGAGCAGGTTACTTTCCAGCGTACGGACGGGACAGTGGCACAGATGCAGCTTGTGGCTCATTCGTTGCTTCCTGTGCTGCAGGATGAATCCAGCGTATTGCTCTGCTCTCACTCACCTTTAACCCGCGGCGTTAGGCAAGAGAATGTCGCAGCATGTACTCTTTGTAAGCGTTATCAGAGGAAGGTATACCTCCTTGTTTGAGAAAGAGGTGAGCAAATAGTGCTGATGTGCTAACTGTCCCTTATCTCCAGTCACGGCTGAGGCCAGCAGAGCTGCAGCCATGCACACATGCAAGCGGTGTAGGTCTGTGCTGCTGCTGCATGCATGCTGCTTTTGTCAGAAAGATAATTAATCACCAAACAAGAGTTGAGGTCAACATTGACTGAGCAGGTTAGGTTACAAGCTTTTCTGAAGTTGCTTTGTCTGTAGAAAACAGAGGCACAATTAACCTCCTTCAGACACACATGCTCAGGAACCTGCTCTAGAAACATCCACCTAAGCAAACATGGCTCATTTGATGTGGACCAGTGATCTCCTTTTCAGCAGATTGTGGAATTTCATTTCACCGATCAGGCGGCTACTCACATAAGAGAGTAGCAGATAATTAGCTTAGCTTTAGCTGATAACAAGGACACAAGCTGCCCAGGTTCAGTGCTGCATTTAAACAATATGAGCAGAAGTATCAGTAAAGCATTCAGAGTCAAATAAATATCAGACTAACCATGAAAGTATTGAATAAAGTCACATTCTACCGATAACTATGCAGTTAGTCTTCGGTCTGTTTTTAAACCTGCTGACCTTGTTGCTACAGGACAGACTCACAACCCTGACTCTGCTGATAAAGGTCCATTTATGCTTCTATTGGCTCAAAATGCGTCAGCCTGGCCGTCTGCTCACGTTTCACTCGGCTCCGCGGCCTCAGAAAGCGGGTGGCTGTGAGGAGTTACCGTTTTGTTTTCCTAAATATTGAAATTCTTAGCTTAATTATGGGGATGTGTTACACAATTTACGTTAACAAGGTGGCTTTCTCATCCCAGCTCTGATCCCTTCCTGACAATTATCAGCATGTGTGTTTCACTGTTTGGGAAGTTTACGGCCAGAATACAAAACAGTACGTATTACTGGCAGCCGAAGTGGAAGACCCAACACTTAAACCTACTACAACACAGCATGCAATAAATACACCATCTAAAACAACTGTTTTGCCCTGTGTAAGCTGCGGTGTACAGTAGCTTTATCTCTCAATGATATCAGTATTTTTAACCTTAAAATTCCTCTTATACACATAGTTCCTGGGTAATGATATTTTTTAAATATCAGATAAGGCCTCCGCCACTTTTCACATATTTGTAATCATATTACTCTAATCTCAGTTTGTTTCACTTCATGTAATGCTTCCTTCAACAAAGTGCAGGCTTTATCTTTCTGGCTCTGTGACTATGTGTGACAACATATACTATACATAGACCGACTGCAGATCATCAAAGGCTAGTCACAAACGCTCCCTGATCCATGCATTTAATTCATGTGCTAAACAACGCTATCAGCCAGTGGACTGTGGCTATGACACGCTGCTTACTGAGTAATGACCATCAGGCTGGATCCAGCGTCACATGTTTGTTTCTTCCTCCCGGCTAAGTGGCAACCCCTGACCTGCTTCAGAAAGACAGACAACACTTCTGCATTGAGCAGAGGAGGCTACAGAGGAGAGAACTGGTGATGGCTGTCTGACAGGTTATGGAAACACACCCTTCCACTCCTTAGTGTGACACAAAAACAAACACAAAGCTGCCAAAGTCTCTGTGAGCGCTGCGCTAATAGACAAGCGATGACTTTTTCCTAACGAGGCGCTCTGTTCTTCTGGAAACACAAGCTGAAAAGTGACCAATGGGTGAACCCGGCACTGCTGTGCTTTGGGTTTCTGGTCCACTGGGCCGAGAGAGTCCCAGCCTCGGTTCTCATGAGCGCTTCGCCACTTAACTTATCCTGCCTCATGGCTTCGGACATCATGCTGAGGTCTCTGTTTTTTACTCAATCCTTGTGTCAAAAAGGCCAGGTTTTTAAAACTTTGGTCGTTCTTTCTGCGAGCATTGACGAAGCTGTATTTGTGAAAATCCTTGGAGAAACTTGGGAGCATTTCTCTGGCGACGCAGGTCATCAGACAGCCTGTAAACAAGGGTAGTGTTGAGCCATTATCTAAAGTAGGGGTAGCCAACCCTGGTCCTCGAGAGCCCCGTTCCTGCAAGTTTTCCATCCATCCCACCTCCAACACACCTGATTCATTGAATGAGCGACTGTGATTGGTTGTTGGATCTATTTGATTTGAATCAGGTGTGTTGAAGAAGGGATGAATGGAAAACCTGCAGGAACGGGGCTCTCGAGGACCAGGGTTGGCTACCCCTGATAAAGCCTTTCCTTCACATGACCCCAAACACAAAGCTGCTCCTAATTGTTGCCCTTTGGTTCAAATGAATTCAAAGCTATGAATATTTAGATGCCCGAATAGGGGAAGGAAAAGCAAAAAGAAAAAAAAATCCTGCGATGGAGTCCAGACTCCAGGTTTTTAATATTCTACTGGCTCAAAAATATGTGATGCATGACAGCAAATGAGGTTAGCTTGAAGTCTCTGAACCGTGCTAAAGCTAAAAACAGCACGTTTCCTTACACATGACTCTCAGTTTTGTTTTGCAGCATCTGTTTCCTCTGTTTGCAGCAGTGCTGGAAAACAATCTAATTCTCACTTCTTAAATGCAGTTTTCAGCTTCTCACCAGTTCAATGTGCCAATTTCTATGACCTCAGCACACACTCACGCACACACACACACACACACACACACACACACGCCTTGGAATAAACATACTCCTACACTTATACTGCCTGCAGATATGCAATCACTGGACCAGGGCAGATCTGCATAGATGACTAACCAGTCGCTCTGAGTCACTCAGGCCTAATAGAGGTAAAAGCAGACAGAGAATGACATCAGTGATCCTTTTACAGGAAGTCCTTGCTCGGCCCTGTACCGAGGCCAAGTCTACGCTGTGCACAGATGGCCATCTTATATCTGCAATCTAACCCCCAACGCAGTCACATGATGATATTTAGCTAAATGAAAATGATGAAATTGTGACGAGATAAGCAGCAACCCGCTTCAAGGCCGCACATCATGAACAAGTTGCAGCAAAGTGAAGACAAACGAGGAAAGAAAGAAGGACGGAGAGATCACGGCTGGACTGAAGTCACCTCTTCTGGTAATATAACCATCACTGTATCGTTTCTCTGTTTGAGTTGTAAACAAGCCCCACATATCTGGCCTTGGGAGGTTAGGGAATAGTTAAAAGTGAACTCCGTATCTCTGTCTCTCTTTTTTTTCAGTGTGTGCGTGTATTTCACAATGATCTGCTGGCTGAGGCTCAGAGAGACGAAGATAAGAGCTGACTGTGAGAAACCACAGATCTCACACCCACTCACCAGGAAAAAGCACACACAGGAACGCGCACGTACGCACACACACACCAGGCAAGCGCGCATGTGCGCTGTAGTCCATATGCAAGTCTAGCACACTAACGCGCATTTAGAAGTTGACACTGACTGAACCCACCAGGCTCCCTCAGGAGTGTACGTGTGGCTTTTCATGATTGAGGAATTTGGCTGTAGAAACACAACACAGATTGTTTGGAAGTGTCTGACTGCCGCTCAGATTTCCCAAGTCAAGTCTTCCATCGAGATAAGGTCCGACTTGAAAACAGGTCGAGCTTGCTCCCACCCTGGAGCCTCACCTGCTTACCTGCTGCGACACGCTCTCACACAGGTAGAGAGGAAAAACAGGTTAAAGCGAACCGTGCCCAAAGGCCTTGAGTAGGGCTGGTGTCAGCATATACAACGTCAGACGCGGTGTGTTCACTGTGTTCTGCTTCTTCCTGAGACTTTTTGTAAACTTTGCCATGGACCGATTTAAATTTTTACTACTAGAAGTGGGTTTAAAGCCAGGGATCCAAGGCATGAAAGCCAGATTTAAAATCACACAAAACTGAAGACCTGAGTGCTCTGACACTTGATCTAAAATGTTATTAGCGTATGAATCAGAGACAAAGAAGCTTATAAAAGATAAAATGCTAATAATTCCAGATTGAAAAGTTACTTTCACCTGCTATAAATCCAGATCAGGAGTTTGCTGCTACTGCTTTACTTGTCCTGGTAGGACTACTGATAACTGTTATCTAATGTTACCTAACATTAGATGAATATCACTGTCTCACTCCTACTCTGTGCTGCGCATACACATTATTAACGATCTTTCAGTCTAACTTCCCTGATTGTTTTCAAGTCAAATTTACTCTTATTCCATTCATTTTGACCTTATATACAGACATTTATCAAATCAAGTGTAATTTGGGGTGACAAGCTATCCCATTCATCCCAGATTAATCACATAAAACAATTCTATATAGTAGGCTGTGTGCATGCCAGGTCAAACTTTCTGTTTCTGTGGAAATCTAAATAGCAGCCCCATGATAAATATCTTAGAAGACATTCTTCCTGTGGTGCACATCATTGAAACTCACAATATACCAGATTTAAAACTCTGTTTGAAGAGATTTGCTTATTTTACATAAATCTGTAAGATAAGGTTGCATCTAAAGCTGCATTTAAACAAAAATACCCCAAAGTTAAAAGGTTATCTTAACTCTGGATCTTCTTATTTTCCACTAAAGTCTACAGTATAGGGTATATAAAGCGAATTAAGTCCGCTGTGGTGTGAAAAGCCATGTGCCTGATTCACTGCTTTCTTCTCACAATTGTACTCACGCTCAGCAATTATTCTTAAGCTTGATCCAACCACAGCAGCTCACGCTGCGCACTACATGCTGCGTTTCCTGAGCTGATTTAGAGCGGGCTTGAATGTCTGAGTTTAAATGTGTTTATACTAAAAAAAAGCAATAAAAAATACATTCCTGCAATGCAACTTAACAGAGCTAAGGTGGAAATTAAATGTGAGATGTCTGAGAAAGAAATGAGATGATCCGAGCCTGGCCAGACCAATAAAAAAATGTTCAGTGCTGCAAGTCCCCATCCCAGAAGACAATGTAAAATAAACCAGGGTCAATCTGAAGGCTAATATGTCTTCCAGAGAACTTTGTGTAACCTCTGGTTTGTGTGTTGTTAATGGAAGGAGTTAATGGAAAAGATTCCTCAGGTTAAAAATTCAGCTTTTTATAGTTTCAAAACAAACAAAAAAAAACAGCTGGAGAGAAAATTTGGTATCCCACTAGTTAGCTAGAAGTTTCTCATTTCTTTTGCCGTAAAAGAAAATCCCTTATTTCCAAGAATCTCCTTCGATTCTTGGATATTCTTGCATGCATTCCTCTTTTGGGTCTTTACTGAATGATTTTCAGACCTTGCAGGTTTTGGGGTCAAAGCAAAGTCTTCCCCTTGCATCCATCCATGTAGTCCAGTGCCAATTTCGAGGTATTTAAAGGCAATTTTCATTTCGTATACCTTACTGAATCTAATCTTCTCTTCATCAGTAAATGTTCTCCATCCCAGCAGCTGCAGCACAAGCCCAAATCTTGACCGATCCACATCATGCTTAAAAGTTGCTTAACCATTCTTTAAATCCAATTCTGAGGCCTGTTTTTCTTTTTTTTTAATCCAATCTGCTCAATTAGGACAAATTATTCCATGTTAACTTGATAAGTCTGCAAGACTTATTCAGATGTTCATCAGATTTGAAAACTTGAGGACACAGGAAAGTTTTCCTTCAGATTACTCTTCCATGAGGGTCATATTTGTGCGAGTGTAGCACATTAGTGGAAGAGTACATGACCACTCCAGCGTCTGATAAATCTTCTTAGTAGTCTTTTAAAGTCGAAAACAGAGCCTTTATTCTCCTTTCTAACAATCCCTCAAATAGTTACTTTGAAAAATGTCTTGGTGTTTTGAAGAACTCAACTTAATCTCTGTTATTTGTGTCAGCGTCGTTATGAATTACTGGAGACATTCAGCTTGTCCTCATTGTCTTCTATTGCTTTGTGAGCTGTTTGGATCATACCCCCATTTCTATTTTTATCTTAAGTTCTGGATTGTAATTCTTAGCCTTATAAAATCTTATAATAGTTAAGAATAATCATTTTATCTTATAGGTTTAAATGATGCAGTTAATAAAGATTGAGTTGTGCCTTGCTCTGTTTGGGTCTACATCTCTTCATGAACTGCCCACTCCCTTGTTCTGTGCAGGATAACAATAAATTTGCTCCCTGAGGGAAACTCATCAGGCTTTTCCACTCTGGGAATCAGGCATTATTGTTATCAGAGACAGAGAATAACAGACGAGAAGGGGAACACGGTGTGTGAGAGGAGGCCAGAGCCCAAAGGAAGGCTGCAGCACAATGAGGAGCAGAGGAGCTTTCGATAAATCACGGCCCTAACTGATTCTCCACCTGTTTCCACTGCCTTCCCACAAACACAGAGTCACACGCGCAGCTGCCCTGTTCTGGAAAACCATCATGACCATAACGCTCAGACACGAAGACACATTCGAAAGATCTGGATGCTGAACTGCAGCAGCCAGTGGAACAGACCACCCCTTCAAGGTAGAAACTGCTATTTTGGCCGGACATGCTGGTGTGACTCTGCACGGTGGGGCGCACACAGCTGTACAAATGAATCCTTTGCACACAAGCGATCAAAACACGTCGGCCAATGATTTAATCAGGAGGATCTGACCAATTTGCAGTTCTCAGAAGGGCACCGCGGCCTCCCCAAAAACCAAAATCCCGAAATATATGAAGGTCAATCATAAATCCATAAAATCCCGATGACATTGACTGTGTGACAGACCTATTCAGATTTATAGTTTTCCAGATGAGAGGCTGTGAGAAGTAGAGGTGGCGCACTGTCCGAGTGTGTGCATGGGCCTGCCATGTGTAAACATGTGTATGAGCAAAAACACATACAAATGCCTATGAGCATGTGTGCCGAGGGGGGAGGGTTGTTTACTTGGGCAACCTCTCAGAGAGCGTCTCCTGGCCGGCTCCCACTTCCTGCCTTTGCGCCTGGAGCAGCAGTCTGTCTAGTCAGCCACCTCGGCCTGACAGGGAGACCACATGCAAAAAGACTTATTGGCCTACTTTAGACGATGGGGAGAAGGGAGAACTATAAGCCTGCTCGGGGTAGGGCTGGGACTATTTTAAAAGGAGATCAGGGGGTCTATGGGCTGTCTGATTTTTTTTTAATAAAGCCCTCAGCCTGCCTCCCTTCTCTCCCTGAGTGCTTACAGCTGCGAGGATGGGGTAGGGGGCATAGCGGAACAGAGCGAACAGGCTCCACATAGAGAGGGCCCTTCATGAAGTCACATCTGGACCTTTCCCAGAGAGCTCAATAGAGCAGAGAGGCTAATGAAAGTCTGAAGTTATGTAATTGAGCTCTTCCATGTGTACCAGACGGTAATGTTGGCTTGATGTGCAGCACAGGAAGTTAGCAAAATCCCATGTACATTTATGCCAGCCTGATAAATTCAGTCAGGCTCATGCTGCTACTGCCATGTCTGCAGCAGCTCGCTAACACGGATTCTGAATGTACCGGAGCTCCAGGCCCATACAAGGACTCGCCGCAGTGAGAAACTTGGCCTGTGAGGCATAACAAACAGGGTTTGGCATTTACTGCTACTAAAAGGCCCACTTAGGTTGATTGTCCCATGTTGTTTGGCTCACACTGTCCGACGGCAGTCGAAAATCACTCGAGAATTATGAGCATTTAGTACGACGCACAATTAAACGTGGTGTACAATCATTCTTTTTGAACCCTGTTCAAAGCATAAACAACTGTGATGTCATTTTTGTGCTTTTTCTACTTTTATGAAAAACACATGTATTCTGGTGTTTTGTTGGGCAGTAAAAAAGAAAGAAAGAAAGAAAAACTGCCTGGCTACAGTGGTTGTGAGTGGGATATGGAAAGAAAGGCCTGCACTGTGGGATTACATGGTGAGAGGTGGAGTGATGAATGTTAGAAGACACACACAGTGTGTGTGTGTGTGTGTATGCAAACAAGCGTCTATGTGTATGTACGCTTGTATATGTTTCCATCTGTACGGACCAACTGTCTGATGAGCCGGGGTTGTAACATTGAGATGGAATAAGGTCTCCTGTATCAGCGCCGGCTTTGATTTACCTTCCACAGCCGAAGGGAAGCAGCTGAAGCGGAGGAGACGCTCCTGAAATGAACACCTTGGTGAAACCTGCTGGTGTATAAAGTATCAGGGTTGGGGCCTCTCCGTGGCAAAATGCCAAACCCAGAGCTGCTATCACCTCCACGACCACAACCAACACACCAGCGTGCCTCCCATTAATAAAAGAGAAGAATAACAGTGATGGAAGGGAAGAAATGCCAGAGCAACCATACATTACTTGGCAATTAGACGAAGGGTGGCGGCAACGAGGGGAAATGCAGACCATATGGGAGGCTATGTGAGAGGGCACCTGACCCAAGGGGCCCACAACTCTCACATCAACACTCCTCACCAGACCGGGCCTATTTGAAGTCTTACATAATTCCCTAAATACCACCCTCCTCTCTCTCTCTCTCTGCAGTCTCCTCCTCCCTTTTTGCCCTCTGCTTTTCCCACTTAGGCCACAGCCACATCAGCAGGCTCCGGCCAAGACAAGCAGCTCAGAATCGAATCAATTTGGAGAAGTTAAGGTGCAACTGTTCAAGCTTAACCCGGTGGAATGGAGCCGTATGAGAAGGTCTCCTGATGAGCGTGCAAAGAATGCAGACCATTAGATTACAACTTTAGTGATAAGACGCACAGCGGATGCCGCTGAGTAAATCCTTTTCATGCATCCTTTATATAACATACATTGTAAATCCTGACCATATTTTCTTAGAAGTTCAACAATATTGTGCATGCAGTTACACAGAACTATTCTGAGTGGTAACGGGCCTCTCCTTCTGTTTTCCAGTGAAAGAATCGTGTCCGAGTATTTCCTTTGTGAGGGAACCAACAGTTCCACAGAAAAAAGCTAATAAAAGTTTCACACTGATGCACTTTCACAAAAGATTTGATTTATCCCACTTAAATGCGTACCCTAACCCCTGAAACAACAGCTTTTTTTCACACATTTTTTTTGTGTATACACCAATAGAAAGTTAAGACGCTTGTGATTCAGATGGGGTAAAACTTTACCGTCCCGTGACCAATAGATGCAATCGATGGTGAAAACAGTCAGAGTAAAAGATAAACCACTGAGTCATCTTGCCCACAAAGAGACATGGTACACCACTGATTCATTTGTTTCCTCCAACAAAAATGAGCTTTTTCTTTGACAGCTGTTTCGTTGAGTTCAAAGCTGTGTCTCAGCTTTCACATGCTCGCTGATTTAAGTCAGGCTGCCATGCAAACATTTTTGATATAAACCAACACTTTACTTGAGACAACTGGAGCTCACAAGCTACAGTAGCCTATTAGTCTCCGTTGTGGAAAGTGCATGGCCTTCTTCTGCTGGTCCTAAATGAACAAAGTTCTGCAAAATATCCATATTTGGTGCTCTTGTTATCAAATTAGGACAAGGTTTGGTTAGACATCAGGCTGTGGCCTGATTGTGGTTTCCAACTAATTGTTCACTTATTCGCAGGCATCTGGTTACTAAAAAATGAAGTGTCTTTCAACGTCTGTTACTTAAAGAAACCAAAATCAATCATTTACTCCATATGATTGCTGAGCATCTCAGTTGAGGAAAACAGAGCTGGAAAAGGTTGTGTATGAAAGTAAACCCTGGAAATTGTTAACTTTAGCTTTGATTTGCACAAAGATGGGAAACAGGCAGAAATGGCTACCCTGACTCTTTCCAAAAATAACAAAAAATGCTTACTAATGCTTCTAAACTCATTAATCAACACATAACCTCTGCCTTGTTCACTCCACTTTGCTAAAGTGACAATTTAGGGGATTAAGAATTTTAATATTTCTTTTGCCTTGTACAGTTTATGAATTGAGTCTTGACAAAAATCTGCATAAAGAAATACGCTGGGAAATAATCCTCCCCATGAAAAAACATTGTGTTAACCGCACACTCTGTTTTCAATACGGATTAAACAAACAAGATATCACATGTTCATTAGTGAGCTTTTGAGGTGCTGCAGACAGAGCCAAGATAGCTGGTTTTCGTCGTTATATTTGTTGACATGTACTAAATCTTTAAGACACATTTCATTAGATTGTGTGTGTGAAGTTATTGCAGGGCTAAAAGACAAATGAACTTTAAGAGTCTGAATCTGAGCTAAGATAATGGACCGCGAGCCATTATAAATAACCGGCAAACATGGGTGTTGCATTCATCTCCTTGCGTAGTGCTCAGCAAAAAAGTGAATGAATCTATTTTCCCAAACTTGACATGCACACACAAAGTAGTACGCAATGGCTGAGCTGGCAGTACATATGAACGACTCATGGCCAGGCCTGGTGAGAGCCCAAAGGTCCAGCAGCAGCTGTGTGGAAAACACTGACTCACCAACCAGGGCCTTACTTCTTCACAGCGCACTAATGAGGAAAAATTACTTAATTTCTACAGAGTATTTATCGTAATAACCCGAAACAGAGCTTAGACAAGGAAAGCAATCTGCAGCCCAACGGAATAAATCTCTCACATTGCAAAAAGCAAAACAAGAAACTAACTTGCGGGAGCATGGCAGCTCAGCATAACCGCTCTGTCACCCTGCAACCTGAGTTTCCATGAGTGAGACAGAGAGACGGTGAACGGTATCATTAATGCGGTTGGACCCCTTAGAGACTCCTTTTAGACAACTCTCCGCAGCAACTTGTGGTCTAATCTTGTAAAACTCTGAGCACCCGATCGCTGCGTGCCCTACCA